>SJYX01009866.1:414214-425359 GCA_006410675.1 Oreotragus oreotragus
CCTGGGATTTCTTTGGAAGGAATGATGCTAAAGCTGAAACTCCAGTACTTTGGCCACCTCATGAGAAGAGTTGACTCATTGGAAAAGACTCTGATGATGGGAGGGATGGGGGGCAGGAGGGGAAGGGGACGACAGAGGATGAGATGGCTGGATGGCATCACGGCCTCGATGGACGTGAGTCTGAGTGAACTCCGGGAGTTGGTGATGGACAGGGAGGCCTGGCGTGCTGTGATTCATGGTGTCACAAAGAGTCAGACACAACTGAGCGACTGAACTGAACCAAACTGAATATTCCATTCTGTGTATGTACCACAATTTCTTTATCCATTTATCTGTCGATGAACATCTAGGCTGCTTCCATGTCCTAGCTATTGTAAACAGTGCTGCAGGGAACACTGGTACATGTGTCTTTTTCAGTTATGGTTTCCTCAGGGTATATGCCCTGTAGTGGAATTGGTGGATCATATGATCGTTTTATTCCTAGTTTTGTAAGGAATCTCTATACTGTTCTCCATGGTGGTTGTATCAGTTTGCATTGCCACAAATGGTGTAAGAATCTTCCCTTATTATCCTCATATTTTAAGTAAAAAAACTGAAGAACAAAGAGATAAATATTTGCCCTCAGATTAAGTAGCTACTAAGTAGTAAAGGGAGGATTCAGACACAGGCCCAATCTTAACCATGTTTCACAAATACAACAGGCAAATGATAACCCAGCTTAAAACAGTCCACCCTTTTTCCACTGAACTGCTACAGAAAAATAAAATAACACAGAATCAGAAGCCCATATAGAAAAGAGTCCAATCCCCTCATTTGGGATCTGGATAAACTAAGATTGCTGCTGCTGCTGCTACTGCTGCTAAGTCGCTTCAGTCGTGTCCGATTCTGTGTGACCCCATAGACGGCAGCCCACCAGGCTCCCCCATCCCTGGGATTCTTCAGGCAAGAACACTGGAGTGAGTTGCCATTGCCTTCTCCAATGCATGAAAGTGAANTACAATGGTCATAATCTGTCTCTTATACACATCTAGATGTGTATAAGAGACAGCCCATAGACGGCAGCCCACCAGGCTCCCCCATCCCTGGGATTCTTCAGGCAAGAACACTGGAGTGAGTTGCCATTGCCTTCTCCAATGCATGAAAGTGAAAAGTGAAAGTGAAGTCGCTCAGTCCTGTCCGGCTCTTCGCAACCCCATGGCCTGCAGCCTACCATGCTCCTCTGTCCATGACATTTTCCAGGCAAGAGTACTGGAGTGGGGTGATATTGCCTTCTCCGAAACTAAGGTTCTGGGCAGTTAAATGACTTAAATAAAATCACATCATTGATAAATAAAAACCAGCGATGGGATACAAGTGTTTTAACACCAAATGTTGGATATCATGATGCCAATAATTTTTCCTGATTTTTAACAGTTCTACATATCCAAAAATATACATTGCTGATACATATCTGAAAAGGTTCAGTTCAGTTGCTCAGTCATGTCCAGCTGCTTATGATCCCATGGACTGCAGCATGCCAGGCTTCCCTGTCCATCACCAACTCCCAGAGCCTGCTCAAACTCATGTCTATTGAGTCAGTGATGCCATCCAACCATTTTTTCACTCTCCTCTTTCACTTTCATCAAGAGGCTCTTTAGTTCTTCTTCAATTTCTGCCATAAGGCTGGTGGCATCTGTGTATCTGAGGTCATTGATATTTCTCCTGGCAATCTTGATTCCAGCTTGTACTTCATCTAGCCTGGCATTTCACATGATGTACTCTACATGTAAGTTAAACAAGCAGGATGGCAGTGTACAGCCTTTCCCAATTTGGAACCAGTCTGTTGTTCCATGTCCATTTCTAGCTGTTACCTCTTGACCTGCATGCAGGTTTCCCACGAGGCAGGTTAGGTGGTCTGGAAAAGGGTTAAGCTTCAAAAGTCAGCAAGACTGAAACATCTGTTGAGCCCTTTTTTAATACAATAAAGGGAAAGAGGGACTAGCTACAGAACAAAAATGAAAAACTTTAATTAGTATTTCAAAATTCAGTGTTTAAAAGTATTTCAAATTGCATAAGGAAAGCTTTACCTAGAGCTATTACCAGGTAACATAACTTTCATAATTAGATCATATTCACTTCAATTTTCTGCCATTCCATATGGTAAAAATTATGTGAAGTCTCAAAGGGTTAATGAAGCGTTGTATTTTTAAAGAGATGCAGTGCACGGGCTTTTCAACAAATGTGGTATGCATTTTTACCTCTCTGATAATTAGCAAGATGTGAAAAATGTGAACACCCGTGGGTAAAAGTGCTACTGGGCATTCGTGTCCCCAGACTTTTCTGGTTTCAATGATAATTAGAAAGCAAAAGCAGATTAACATTTTCATCTTAATAACCTCAGAATTTTTTAAAGGAAAAATTAAATCAAGCCCATAGATTTTTCCATACTATAATAAAATATTACCATTGCTGTATTATAGAAATGACCTTGAAGCAATCTGGTATTTGAAAACCCTTAAAAATAAAACTAGGAACTGACTTCGGGGGGATGTTATCTGTGTCATGTGTTTTTGTGAGTTTTTTGTTGTTGTTGTTCTGCAATTTATTTGCACAAATTTAATCTCTTGGATTGGAATTTCAAATCCCTGATAATTAAAAAGAGAATTTGCAAGGAGATAATATTTTCTCTCTCTGCCAGATTGCCCAAGTAGCAACCCGGCTGGGCAACAGCAATCATGGAAAATGATGCACACAAGTCCCTGAATAAAAATAAAAATGCCAGCATGTGTTTACTCCTCAGCAGTAAATAAAACCCCTATTATTCACATTGTCTCAAGTGCATCTCCCTAGAGAAACTGATCCTCCCCTGCAGGTTCAGCATGAGTTCACAAAGCAAGGCTGCAGGTGACATTGGGAGGGGCAGCTTCCTAAAATGCCTCCAAAGAGGATGGCTTCCCACACCCCAGCAAGTCTACAAAACACAGACAATCTGGCGACTTAGTTCTATACATCAAGCTGCTTGGTTTATTGTGAAATAAATGGACTAGGATTGAATTCAGAAAAATCACTTATTTCCAATAGACTGGAAACTATGACATTAATAATGGAACTCTGGTATGGTTTTGAACTTTTCCATTAAGTATATTTTTGCTAACTCCTTATAAATCTCGTTTTTAAAATACTTCCTTATAAGTCTATTTATTAAGTAAATATTCATTTATTTATATTTTAACAAACTAAGTCAACCACCAGAGCTCTGATTAACAAGGGATTAACACTAATACTCCAGACAAAAGTAAAAAATCAAAAAAAACAAAAAAATAGCAACAATAAAAACAGTATTGTTTTATTGAGATGTGCAGCTAAGAGTTGGACACGACTGAGCCCACTCCAGTGTTCTTGCCTGGAGAATCCCAGGGACGGGGGAGCCTGGTGGGCTGCCATCTCTGAGTATAATTAGATCATATTCACTTCAATTTTCTGCCATTCCATATGGTAAAAATTATGTGAAGTCTCAAAGGGTTAATGAAGCGTTGTATTTTTAAAGAGATGCAGTGCACGGGCTTTTCAACAAATGTGGTATGCATTTTTACCTCTCTGATAATTAGCAAGATGTGAAAAATGTGAACACCCGTGGGTAAAAGTGCTACTGGGCATTCGTGTCCCCAGACTTTTCTGGTTTCAATGATAATTAGAAAGCAAAAGCAGATTAACATTTTCATCTTAATAACCTCAGAATTTTTTAAAGGAAAAATTAAATCAAGCCCATAGATTTTTCCATACTATAATAAAATATTACCATTGCTGTATTATAGAAATGACCTTGAAGCAATCTGGTATTTGAAAACCCTTAAAAATAAAACTAGGAACTGACTTCGGGGGGATGTTATCTGTGTCATGTGTTTTTGTGAGTTTTTTGTTGTTGTTGTTCTGCAATTTATTTGCACAAATTTAATCTCTTGGATTGGAATTTCAAATCCCTGATAATTAAAAAGAGAATTTGCAAGGAGATAATATTTTCTCTCTCTGCCAGATTGCCCAAGTAGCAACCCGGCTGGGCAACAGCAATCATGGAAAATGATGCACACAAGTCCCTGAATAAAAATAAAAATGCCAGCATGTGTTTACTCCTCAGCAGTAAATAAAACCCCTATTATTCACATTGTCTCAAGTGCATCTCCCTAGAGAAACTGATCCTCCCCTGCAGGTTCAGCATGAGTTCACAAAGCAAGGCTGCAGGTGACATTGGGAGGGGCAGCTTCCTAAAATGCCTCCAAAGAGGATGGCTTCCCACACCCCAGCAAGTCTACAAAACACAGACAATCTGGCGACTTAGTTCTATACATCAAGCTGCTTGGTTTATTGTGAAATAAATGGACTAGGATTGAATTCAGAAAAATCACTTATTTCCAATAGACTGGAAACTATGACATTAATAATGGAACTCTGGTATGGTTTTGAACTTTTCCATTAAGTATATTTTTGCTAACTCCTTATAAATCTCGTTTTTAAAATACTTCCTTATAAGTCTATTTATTAAGTAAATATTCATTTATTTATATTTTAACAAACTAAGTCAACCACCAGAGCTCTGATTAACAAGGGATTAACACTAATACTCCAGACAAAAGTAAAAAATCAAAAAAAACAAAAAAATAGCAACAATAAAAACAGTATTGTTTTATTGAGATGTGCAGCTAAGAGTTGGACACGACTGAGCCCACTCCAGTGTTCTTGCCTGGAGAATCCCAGGGACGGGGGAGCCTGGTGGGCTGCCATCTCTGAGGTCACATAGAGTTGGAAACAACTGAAGTGACTTAGCAGCAGCAGCAGCAGCTTCATCAGGAGAAATGTCTGATTTCCACCAGGTTGATGGATATTGAAAAGACTTTGACTATGGCCTGGTCTGCCCTCAAACTCTCTAAGTACCTAAATTTTTGGAACAATTGGTACTTCTTTTCTACAGCAACAATTAAGGAAGAAAACACTCAAATCATCCTCAGACACTAAATCAAAGCAAAACAACTCTCAACTTGAAGAATCTTACAGTCCTTGCCTTTTATTGCCATTGCCTCAAAAATAAGAGGTGCTCTTGAGATGCAACAACCATATTTCTGAGTTGTAAAAATTCAGCACAGGATGAAATTCTATTTGAGAAGTCTTTCACCTCTTACTGGATAAACAGTAGATAATGCCACCACTCCTAAGTCTAAAGAGGCTTTTGGACCCTACTAACTCTGACTCTGTGCAGTCTTTTCTGTACAAATGACAATTTTAGCCATCAGAGACAGTATGTTCAAAAGATGTTTTTATTCAATCACTAAAGCAGGTCTGACTTTTTGCAACCCCATTTGGCTGCAGCCCACCAGGTTCCTGCATCCGTGAGATTTCCCAGGCCAGAATACTGCAGTGAGTTGCCATTTCCTCCTCCAGATTATCTTCCTGACCCAGGGATCGAACTTGTGTTGGTCAAATGATGTGTTTAGCTATTAAGAGATAGTATGTCCTAATGGTGAGTTTACATCAATCTTTCCATGGGTGTAACTGCTCCTTCCAAAATTTTATTCAGTATTGAAGAAGGAATGGCTGCCCACTCCAGTATCCTTGCCTGGAGAGTTCCACGGACAGAGAAGCCTGGCAGGCTACAGCCCATGGAGTCGCAAAGAGTCACACAAAACTGAGCGGCTAACATTTTTACTTTTCAAAAATCTTTTTCAGTATTGAATGTACAATCCCAGTTCTTATATTTAGTAACTTGTTCTGTTTATTGTTTACTCACGAAAGATCCAGGGAGTAACCACCCTATGCTATAAAACAAGTAGAAATTTCTAAGAAATTAGTCATCAGCAATAGTTAGTGCCTTGTTGAACAGTTGCATCCGAAAGCAAAGGCCAATGAGCCCCACTTCCCTCTAACAGGCTACCCATTAACTACATTAACAACCACTTTCACCACTGAAAACTATAATTAACTGTGTTGGCAAGTAACAAGCTGCCAGCCAACATAGTTAAGTAATTGCAGGAAGTTAAAATGCTTGGTTTAGCTCTTCCAAAACTTAAGTGTAAACGATCATTAAGTTCGAATTGACTATACACTAAAAAAAAAAAGAAAACTTCATGTGAGTCTTTTACCCTTTTCAGCTATTGGTCTATTTCATTCCTCTTTTCTTAGTCAAATTCTTTTCAGCATTAGGTCTATCTTTGCTACATTCACTTCCTTAGTGCTTTTAACCCCTGGGTCTAAAGACTTCATTATCAACTTCCACAAAATGTTTTCTTTCTAACTTCATAGTCACTCTTTTTAAACTGAACCGAATTGCCATCTCTGTTACATACACAGTAAGTCCCCTATATATGAACCTATATCTCCTAGTTCCTAAATTCAGTTTTCAATGAATGGGAAACTATGGATTATACCACCAAAGTTAAGAAGCTGCTAATGGTACCCAATGGTATTCAGGAAAGAGTCCATGTTCTACTCTGATTCAGAGGGCAAAACTCCTATAGTCTATAATTTCATTTTTCAATCCACTCTTTTTTCTGGAACTGAGAGATGTGAGAATAGCAATTGGAACTTAAGGACATAAAAGTTCCTGAATAATGACTGAAAGATGCCATTAAAAATGAACAAGAATTAAATAAACGTACTCAGATTTCTAGGTTTACATGTGAGTGCATGCTCAGTCTTTCAGTCATGTCCAACTCACTACGACCCCACAGACTGTAGCCTGCCAGGCTCCTCTATTCATGGGATTTCCCAGGTAAGACTACTGGAGTGGGTTGCCGTCTCCTTCTCCAGGGGATTTTCCTGACCCAGGGATCGAATCAGTGTCTCCTACACTGCAGGCAAATTTTTTATGGCTGAGCCACCAGGGAAGCCCCAGTTTTACATGACCAGGCCATTAATTCCTGACCTTCTTTCCTGCCAGACAACAGTGAATGGTTCAGATAAGACCCATCCTCTTGCCCTTCTAGAGCTTCTAACCTACTGGAGAGTTTACATCTACTTTGCCATTAAAAAATGCTGGAGGAGATCCTCCTAAGAACATATGCTTGCCATACTACAGTAACCCAAGGTTAGGGTAAATTTTTGAACTGAGTATAACTGTTTATACCCACTCAGTGCTGGCTGGAAACTTCCAAAGAAAAGCTTTAGTCCATACTGAAACAAAGTTTTATTCAGAAGAAGTTCTGAATCTTATCTGAGCTATGAAAAAGGAGGCTACAGTGACATTGAGTCCTCTAAGCATCAGATTGGATGCACTGAAGCACTAAAGCTTCAGGAAGCTTAAAATCAGAGGCTGGTGGAGGGGAACGGAATGTCACATACACAAAAGAAAACCATAAGGCAGAATGTGACCATGCTCAGTCAGTTCAGTTCAGTCACTCAGTCGTGTCCGACTCTTTGCAACCCCATGAATCGCAGCATGCCAAGCCTCCCTGTCCATCACCAACTCCCGGAGTTCACTCAGACTCACATCCATCGAGTCAGTGATGCCATCCAGCCATCTCATCCTCTGTCGTCCCCTACTCCTCCTGCCCCCAATCCCTCCCAACGTCAGTCTTTTCCAATGAGTCAACTCTTCGCATGAGGTGGCCAAAGTACTGGAGTTTCAGCTTTAGCATCATTCCTTCCAAAGAAATCCCAGGGCTGATCTCCTTCAGAATGGACTGGTTGGATCTCCTTGCAGTCCAAGGGACTCTCAAGAGTCTTCTCCAACACCACAGTTCAAAAGCATCAATTCTTCGGGGCTCAGCCTTCTTCACAGTCCAACTCTCACATCCATACATGACCAATGGAAAAACCATAGCCTTGACTAGACTAGACGGACCTTTGCTGGCAAAGTAATGTCTCTGCTTTTGAATATACTATCTAGGTTGGTCATAACTTTTCTTCCAAGGAGTAAGCGTCTTTTAATTTCATGGCTGCAATCACCATCTGCAGTGATTTTGGAGCCCAAAAAAATAAAGTCTGGCACTGTTTCCACTGTTTCCCTTTCTATTTCCCATGAAGTGATGGGACCGGATGCCATGCTAAAGGGGTACAAAGTGCTCTCTAATTCTAAAGTGAAAATGCTTCCATACATTGTTGCATATGTGTGTGTGTGTTAGTTGCTCAGTTGTGTCCGATTCTTTTGCAACCCCATGGACTGTAGCCCTCCAGGCTCCTCAGCCCTTAGGATTCTCCAGATAAGAATACTGGAGTGGGTTGCCATTTCCTTCTCCTTGGGGCCCTTTTAAGATGGAAAGAACTCTTGTCTACATTACTGTTATTCTACATTTATATTGTACAATGGTCATAATATGTCAATAATTCCCATATATTGAATATTTTGCCAAGTATCTAGCACTGCATAAACTTTTAAAATGCATTTTTGTTTAATCCTAGCAACAAGCTTCTTCCAGCTTCTATTCATTAATGAATGCATGTGTGTGTGTATGTGTGTGTGCTTAGTCGCTTGGTCATATGCAACTATTTGCGGCCCCATGGACTGTAGCCCACCAGGCTCCTCTGTCCGTGGGGTTTCGCAGGCAAATAGTGGAGTGGGTTACCATTTCCTTCTCCAAAGGATCTTTCCCAACTCAGGGATCGAACTCGTGTCTCCTGTGTTTCCTGCATCAGCAAGCGGATTCTTTACTGTCTGAGCCACTAGGGAAGCCCCATTAATGAGTGAATACGTTACTAAAAACAAATCTTTATCTTTACCTTATCCAGCCCAAGTCTGTACAGTATCAGCGATCTAGATTGTGGACATAATACAATGAGGCCTCTAACTCTAGTGGTGTAGAGCTCACAATATGAATTAATATATGTACCTTTTGTCTTTACAACAATGAGGTAGATAAGATAGGTGTGTTAATCCACTGCACTAATAAAAAACTGATATACACACAAAAAGATTACGTGACCTTGGTGAGATTCAAACTGTGGCTTCTCTGTTGCACAGCAAGGGAAACCATAAACAAGACAAAATGCCAACCCTCTTATTGGGAGAAAATATTTGCAAATGAAGCCATGGGCAAAGGATTAATCTCCAAGATATACAAGTAGTTTATGAAGCTCAATATTGAAAAAAACAAAAACCTAATCAAAAAATGGGCAAAAAACCTAAACAGACATTTCTCCAAGGAAGACATACAGAGGTCAACAAACACATGAAAAGAGGTTCGACATTGCTCTTCATTAGAAAAATGCATATTAAATCTACAATGAGTTATGACCTCGCACTGGTCAGAATGGCCATCATCAAAAAATCTACAAACAGTAAAGGCTGGAGAGGATGTGAAGGAAAGGGAACATGCCGACACTATTCAGTTCAGTTCAGTTCAGTCACTCAATCATGTATGACTCTTTGAGACCCCATCAGCATACCAGGCCTCCCTGTCCATCACCAACTCCCGGAGTTTACCGAAACTCACGTCCATTGAGTCAGTGATGTCATCCAACCATCTCATCCTCTGTCATCCCCTTCTCCTCCTGCCCTCAATCTTTCCCAGCATCTTTCCCATGCTTTCTTTCATGGGATTTTTCAAATGACTCAGATCTTCCCATCAGATGGCCAAAGTACTGGAGTTTCAGCTTCCATATCAGTCCTTCCAATGAACACCCAGGACTGATCTCCTTTAGGATGAACTGGTGTGATCTCCTTGCAGTCCAAAGAACTCTCAAGAGTCTTCTCCAACATCACAGTTCAAAAGCATCAATTCTTCGGCATTCAACTTTCTTTACAGTCCAACTCTCACGTCCATACATGACTACTGGAAAAACCAGAGCCTTGACTAGATGGGCCTTTGTTGACAAAGTAATGTCTCTGCTTTTTATTATGCTGTCTAGGTTGGTCATAACTTTCCTTCCAAGGAGTAAGCATCCTTTAATTTCATGGCTGCAATCACCATCTGCAGTGATTTTGGGGCCCAGAAAAATAAGTTAGCCACTGTTTCCACTATTTCCCCATCTATTTGCCATGAAGTGATGGAACCAGATGCCATGATCTTAGTTTTCTGAATGTTGAGCTTTAAGCCAACTTTTTTGCTTTCCTCTTTCACTTTCATCAAGAGGCTCTTTAGTTCTTCTTCACTTTCTGCCATAAGGGTGGTGTCATCTGCATGTCTGAGGTTATTGATATTTCTGCCGGCAATCTTGATCCCAGCTTGTAAGCCCAGTGTTTCTCATGATGTACTCTGCATATAAGTTAAATAAGCAGGGTGACAATATACAGCCTTGACGTACTCCTTTTCCTATTTGGAATCAGTCTGTTGTTCCATGTCCAGTTCTAACTGTTGCTTCCTGACCTGCATACAGGTTTCTCAAGACAGTAGGAATGTAAATTGATACAGCCACTGTGGAGAACAATATGGAGAAGTTTCTTTAAAAGAATAAAAACAGAACTGCCACATGACCCAGAAAGCCCACTACTGGGCACATATCCTGAGAAAACCATACTTCCAAAAGACCATGCAACCCAGTGTTCACTGCAGCACTGTTTATAATAGCCAGGATATGGAAGCAACCTAGGTATCTATCAACAGATTAATGGAAAAAGAAGATGTGGTGTGTGTGTGTGTATGTGTGTGTGTGTGTGTGTGTATATACATATATATATATATATATATATATATATACAGTCCATATATATGTATATATACACACAATGGAATGATATTCAACCACAAAAAGAAACTAACCTGGTCATTTGTAGTGATGTGGATTAACCTAGAATCTGTCATACTGAATGAAGTCAGAAAGGGAAAAGCAAATATTGTATACTATCCAATATAAATGGAATCCAGAACAATGGTACTGATGAACCTATTTGCAGAGGAGGATCAGAGATGCCAACATAGACAGCGGACTTGCGGACACACAGCAGGGAAGGAAAGGGTGGCATGAATTGAGAGAATAGCACACATATACACAACCATGTGTAAAAGAGATAGCTAATGGAAAGCTTCCAAACAGCACAGGGACCTCAGCTCGGTGCTCTGTGATGGTCTGGATGGGCTGGGATGGGGGAGCGTGAGAGGGAGGTTCAAGAGGGAGGGGTGATTTATGTTCCTGTACAGCAGAAACTAACACAATTCTGTAAAGCAATTATGCTCCAATTAAAAAATAAATTTAAAAAGAAGATTGTAAGAACATACTGTATAGCAAAAAAAAAAAAAAAAA
>SJYX01009868.1:0-14629 GCA_006410675.1 Oreotragus oreotragus
AACCCTGGGATTTCTTTGGAAGGAATGATGCTAAAGCTGAAACTCCAGTACTTTGGCCACCTCATGCGAAGAGTTGACTCATTGGAAAAGACTCTGATGCTGGGAGGGATTGGGGGCAGGAGGAGTAGGGGACAACCGAGGGTGAGATGGCTGGATGGCATCATGGACTCGATGGACGTGAGTCTGGGTAAACTCCGGGAGATGGTTATGGACAGGGAGGCCTGGTGTGCTGCGATTCATGGGGTCGCAAAGAGTCGGACACGACTGAGTGACTGAACTGAACTGAACTAAATTTACAACTGAACATTTTAAAACTTTCACAGTTATCAGATATGGCAGAATTTTAAATAAGTCAAACATTGAATAGATCTACTTTGTTGCTCTAAGTTTTCATGAATCTAGGTCTTTCAGCATCCTGGAAAGAGCTATGATTGGCACATTACTTCTGGGTTCAAAATAGGGGCTGACATACCTCAGGATGACAAATTCTGAAATCATGGAGAGCTTCTGGTCTCATTTTATAGATACCTCAGATAGATATAAAAATATTTTAGAAATACAGTAACAAGAAGTACACTTTATATTTGCAGTAATATGGCTAAAAAACTTAAAAATTATACTAAATTGTCAAAATACATAAAATATAACACAATGCTAATTAACAATATTACTTTATACTCTCCTAAAAATTCATCTGCTTCAAATGTATAAAGTCTTCCAAACCCAATTAAATGTTAAACATAAGCAATATACATATCCTGAATTTGAATCACAGATGTATTTTAATTTTGTCAAAAATAAAGTCAAATTTTTACTTTCATGTATTTTCTATCTAAATTATATTCCCACACCCCTCCATGCTGGGGTAGATACTATCTACCTTTCAGTTGTCACTTCTCCAGGAAGCTCCTTTCTTGGTCTTAACTTAGATGTGCCATTCATGGAAGAGTACCCAGTATGTCCCTGGAGAAGAGTGGAGAAATAACTCCAGAAAGAATGAAGAGACAGAGCCAAAGCCAAAACAATGCCCAGTTGTGCATTTGACTGGTGATGGAAATAAAGTTTGATGCTGCAAAGAACAACATTGCTTAGGAACCTGGAATTTTAGATCAATGAATCAAGGTAAATTAGAAGTGGTCAAACAGGAGATGGTAACAGTGAAAATCAACATTTTAGGAATCAATGACTAAAACGGACTGGAATAGGTGAATTTAATTAAGATGACCATTATATCTACTACTGTGGGCAAGAATCCCTTAGAAGAAATGGAATAGCCTTCATAGTCAACAAAATAGTCTGAAATACAGTACTTGGGTACAGTCTCAAAAATGATAGAATGATCCCTATTTGTTTCCAAGGCAAACCATTCAATATCACNACCATTATATCTACTACTGTGGGCAAGAATCCCTTAGAAGAAATGGAATAGCCTTCATAGTCAACAAAATAGTCTGAAATACAGTACTTGGGTACAGTCTCAAAAATGATAGAATGATCCCTATTTGTTTCCAAGGCAAACCATTCAATATCACAGTGATCCTAGTCTATGCCCTGACCAGTAACGTTGAAGAAGCTGAAGTTGAGTGGTTCTATGATGAGCTACAAGAGCTTATAGAAATAACACCCCCAAAAGATGTCCTTTTCATTATAAGGGAATGAAATGCAAAAGTAGGAAGTCAAGAGATACCTGAGTAACAGGCAAATTTGGTCTTGGTGTACAAAATGAAGCAGGACAGAGCCTAACTGAGTTTTGCCAAGATAATGCACTGCTCATAGCAAACACTCTCTTCCAACAACACAATACTCTACACATAGAAATCACCAGATGGTCAATACCAAAATCAGATTGATTATATTCTTTATAGCCAAAATGGATAATCTCTGTACAGTTAGCAAAAACAAGATCTGGAGCTGACTGTGACTCCAATCATGAACTCCTTATTGCCAAATTCTGACTTAAATTGAAGAAAATAGGGACAACTACTAGACCATTCAGGTATTACATAAGTCAAATATCTTATGATTATACAGTGGAAGTGACAAATAGATTCAAGGGATTAGACCTGATAGACAGAGTTCTTGAAGAACTACAGACAGAGTTCTTGAAGAATTACAGACAGAGGTTCATAATATTGTACAGGAAACAGGGATCAAGACCATTCCCAAGAAAAACAAATACAAAAAAGGCAAAATGGTTGTCTGAGAAGGCCTTACAATAGGTGAGAAAAGAAGAGAAGCTAAAGGCAAAGGATGCGGGGGTCCAGCCTCCGCAGGGTACAGGGATACCCTTGGGATGGGCAACGTCGGCGCAGTGGAGAAAGAAGTGGACACTCAGACTCAGGCCTTGGATGCAGGCTCAGGAATGAATGCCAATTTTATTTTTGCAAGGTATCAGATTATATAGGTCAGGTTTGTGCATCAGGTCATGGAACAATAATCATTATAAATGAGGGATTAGTACATAACAGTGTGGTCAAAATGGTCAGTACGTTCTCACAGGGGAGGTTTCCATGAAAAATCACCGTCAAAAAGGTCAGTATGTTTTCACAGGGGATGTTTTCCATGAAAAATCACCATACATCATCTTCTTGCCTTTTGAGGCCTGACAAGAATTGTTATAACTCCTGAAGGCCCACAGGTGCCTCGCTTGCTGTTACCAAGTTTTCCACAATTCAATAACTGTAGAAANGAATGCCAGTTTTATTTTTGCAAGGTATCAGATTATATAGGTTAGGTTTGTGTATTAGGTCATGGAACAATAATCATTACAAATGAGGGATTAGTACATAACAGTGTGGTCAAAATGGTCAGTACGTTCTCACAGGGGAGGTTTCCATGAAAAATCACCGTCAAAAAGGTCAGTATGTTTTCACAGGGGATGTTTTCCATGAAAAATCACCATACATCATCTTCTTGCCTTTTGAGGCCTGACAAGAATTGTTATAACTCCTGAAGGCCCACAGGTACCTCGCTTGCTGTTACCAAGTTTTCCACAATTCAATAACTGTAGAAACATTATGTTGCCAAAATTATTCATGCGATTCTTTAAACCTCAGTCTCCCTATTATGATTGGTGCTTATAGCTTTATCTATTGTCTAGCAGGCCTATTACCTCACTCACACACAAACACTGTGGCTCCTTCAAAGTAGGTCATGTGGCGGTCAATCTTATTTACAGTTTTCATACAATCTCCTACTCCTATTAATTTTGAACTTCTAACCTAGTTAAATTATTAACCTAAGAAATCATTGTTATTCTTTTAAAACTAATGCACTCCCAGGTACACCATGGGCAGGGGATGAGGAATAGCAGTCTGGCACTGAAATTTACCCTTACTACTGAATATAATTTGCAGCTGAAGTTCTTTAAAAAGTGCAAATCTAGGGTCGGGGCTTCCTACGAGATATGTGATGTTTTTTTTTTTTTGTCTCTCCAAGGATGTGTTTTGTGATTACATGGGTGAATATTGCTTGGAAAATACCATACATTGGGTCTTTGGAGGCCACAGGCTGTACACTCATTCCCAGAAAGGACAGTAAAACGAAACAGAAAAGCACACAAACTGAAAGCTGACACGCAGAGGGTATAGTCGGGTTTTTTCCGGAAATTCCCCTGGTTCTCATTCCTCCTTGGGATTGTGAACCTTCACCCAGATCCTTGTCATGGGCGGGGCGCCGGATTGGAGTAGATGTTGTCGCCCCCGACAGTCAGGTATGTAGGAGAAGTGGCCATCAGTGTGTGTATGCATGATCAGCCACGTCCGACTCTTTGTGACCCCATGGACTGAAGCCTGGCATGCTCTTTTGTCCACGGAATTTTTTTTTTTTGAATTTTTCATACAGTAATTCTGGAGTGGGTTACCATTTCCTACCCAAGGGATCTTCCTGACCCAGGGATCCAACCTGCGTCTCTTGTGTCTCCTGCATTGGCAGGCAGATTCTTTACCACTGCGCACCCCAGTAGCAATCAGAGTTGATCTTAAGTGCAGGACCAGGTGACTCAAAGCAAGGCTGCAGTCTGTGCCCTGGACAATATCTGACAAGGAGAACTTTCTCCATCCTGACAGTTTGATAGATATCAGATTTCTACACTGGTCCAGACAAGTTCAGTGAGGGTAACTAAGGAGTTGAAAACTGTTTCTCATTAAGTAATAATGAATAACACTGGAGTTATTATTTTTACTAAAGAAGAAAAATATTGGTGTTGATTTTATTATAATTAATTTCTGAAGAACTACTAGTTCGTTCTTGCTACTTAAAAAAAAAAAATCTCCAGAGAAAACCAGGTCTCTTTTTGAGTATTCAGAGGTTATGAGATTCCTAATATTGAAAATGAATATTTTCCTAAATATTCAATTATTAAGTGCAAGGACAATGTGCATAGGGCATTTAATGAGGTATCTGCCCCGTGGTACATACTCAATAAATGGCAGTTGATACTACTATTGCCACTATTCCCACTACCACTCCTTCTCCTACTACTAAAATTTTAAGATCCCAAACAACAAGACTCTTCCCAGCTCTATTGGATGGGTGTGGCCTCACGAAAAAATGAAGCAACATGGTGGCAGCTTTAGAGGTGCTTCTCTGGCTGTGGTTTGGCTGTACATGCAAGATCAGAGGAGCCCTCCTTTAGAATCAGGGTTTGCGACTCAGTGTGTATCAGAACAAACATATCATCAGTGCCTAAAAGATAATTTGGCCATAGCTGTGACACTATAACATTACTTTCTGGTGGGATTAATTTCTGAAATGACATTCTGAGCTAGGGATTTCAACTATCCTTCCCTCCATTATTTTGGGAATGCTTGGAGAGTGCAGAATGGAGGGTTTTCTGAATGTGACTTTTTAAAAAGGGATATTGAGTTTCAAGATCATTTTAAAATAGAGCATGGAGGAGGTTCTGAAAGAGTGAAGTTGAAACTATAAAGAGAACTTCGGGTAGAAATGTTTTAAAGGCATAATCATGATTTAATTTTTGTCTGGGTTAAGCTATTGGAGAAGGAAGTGGCAACCCACTCCAGTGTTCTCAACTGGAGAATCTCAGGGATGGAGGAGGCTGGTGGGCTGCCATCTATGGGGTCGCACAGAGTCAGACATGACTGAAGCGACAGCATTAGCATTAAGCTGGCTTTGTATGGTTGGACTGGCTGACACTTCAATGACAAAATATTAGGGGAGGGGTTTAAACATCAAAATCCTTGTGTTTTGTCTCAAATATTTGATGAATTCTTTAATCAGTGCCAATTGTAGCAAAAGTGTAAAAGGTACTGAACTGTATTTCAGGGACTACTGCTACTATGCTCCTGTTTAATGTTGCTGTGTCAACATCAGGCCATCTACAAGTTAGACAAACAGAAGAAACGCTATAATGGGAACTTTGATATTGTTGACTGTTGAAGAAATGAAGTAATTAGCTGATACGGGATGGAAATTTGAACAAAGTCATTCTATTTTTCATAAGAAAACCAATAAATAAAAATGATGCCAGCCAACAGGAGATGTTTGCTCTATATTACTGATTTGTTCTGTAAATATTTCTAACTATTGAGTGTGTGACACACTGAAAGTAAAAAACAAAGCATTTTTATTGACTGAGATAGAGAACTTCACCATTATGTTAAAGAAGCTTTGATTGTGATAGTGATACAAATGCTTAGAGATTTCTGAAGAGCTGTTTCTTCTGGCAGTTTTTGGAGTAGGACAGAGCACATGAGCTCTTTCTTCTTGATGAAATCTCAGTGCTAGTGGCCAAAGGTGGGAGACACTTTAGGTTTATGTTGGAGAAGTAAATGGAAACTCACCTCAGTATTCTTGCCTAGGAAATTCCATGGACAGAAGACTAGTGGGCTACAGTCTATGGGGTCACAAAAGAATCAAACATGACTTAGGGACTGCTGCTGCTGCTGCTGCTGCTAAGTTGCTTCAGTTGTGTCTGACTCTGTGCATCCCCATAGACATAGCCTACCAGACTCCCCGTCCCTGGGATTCTCCAGGCAAGAACACTGGAGTGGGTTACCCTTTCCTTCTCCAATGCATGAAAGTGAAAAGTGAAAGTGAAGTCGCTCAGTTGTATCCGACTCTTTGCGACCCCATGGACTGCAGCCCACCAGGCTCCTCTGCTCATAGGATTTTCCAGGCAAGAGTACTGGAGTGGGGTGCCATTGCCTTCTCCAGACTTAGTGACTAAACAACCACAAAATAGAGTTTAGCTTCCTCAGAAAAAGAGACTCATGTAATACTTTCTATGGTTGGCTGAGATTTGCTCAGATGGCAGACTAGGCCAAAGCTGACTTGGGAGATCTGACAAAATCATATGAAGGCAATTTAGCTGCAGGGGATAGTTTAGAACAACCTTAGCTTTTTGAGTCTTACAAGATCTGAATCATCTTTTGTTTAGATGAATAGGAGCTTTACTTTCTGAGCTTCAGCAACAAAACTCAGTATATTTGAAGTGCAATTACCAATATTGAGGATTATAGTCATCAAACTTGGCAGTCTATTTACTCTTTTCTTTGGCTCACTCCTTTAATCAAGGGCATTTTAGGGGCCAAATTTGACAGCTGCAGTGCTGGAGACAGATAGGGAACAAGGTTCTGGAATAAGTTACATTTTCTCTAGCCTTTGTGTCAAAGCAATTGGCAATCTATTAGAAAGTTTCACTGTCTGCATCAAAGCCAGGAAGCTGTGATCCACTCTTTCTCTGGCAGAAATAACAATAGGATAAAGTGGTTTTGATAAAATCTCATTATTTCCACACTTATGAGATCAAAGAAGGAGAAAAAGAGCCTATTTTTATAGGGAAGAAATGTTGGTCTTTCATGGTCTTACTCCTCTGGGTGTTGGAAGTCCTAGGGTAACTCAGCTACACGGTGGTTTTGCACTCATGCCTACTGTTTTTCTAATGTTGTTCTTCAGAATCTCTTGGAGAACAGCAGCATCAGCATCAGCACCACCAGTAACAACCACCATACATTAATTACAGCAGCAGCATTTTCTGGACCTCAGCTGGTGGGTTATTCTGGTTCAGTGGATTTACTATATTGAGTAATTTTGATCTGTAACTAATTTTAGTAACTTCCAATAAGACCACAAACCATCTTTATTTCTCCTTAACCCTCTTTTAAATTCTTTTGCTCTCTGTAACTCCCTTTCCTTTCTCTCCTCTAGGTACCAAAAGCAACTTCACACCATGACTGTTTCTTTGTTGTACCCCTTGGGTCTATGTGACATAACTATTATTTAGTGTCTCTCTTTAGTTGTTCATCAGGACTTCAAAGGCCCATCCATTTGCTTAGATACTGTTGCACAAAAGTAGGGTACATGAAGAGGCCATTCTCCTTCTGAACTGATAGTTAGGATACTTCTCTGAAAGGAAAGAGAACATGTTTTCCATCGATTGTTTGATGGAAGGAAAGCAAAGAGGCAAGCTTTGGAGAAAGTTACTATTCCTGGCTCCTATTGCTATGGTTGGACCATAGTCACAACCTCATGTATCAGTGAAGTATTATATCTATTCTTTGAATGTGTCTTCTATACTTTTAAGAAGCATTCTGGCCAGATACATGGTGAAAGGACTTTGTGGTTAATTAAAGATCTGTGGTAGAGTACTGCTTACAATTAATTTTGCATCTTGTGCCAGTAGGTATCCAATAATTAAGCTATATAGTAGAAGTTAGCTCATTTCTTTTAATAATTTATAATAGTTGCAGAGTTCTTGCATCCCAGGGATGGGGGAGCCTGGTGGGCTGCCATCTATGGGGCTGCACAGAGTCGGCCATGACTGAAGTGACTTCGCAGTAGCAGCAGCAGCAGACATTGTAGATACTTGTTTTTTTTAAGATTTGTTTTTTGATGTAAACAGTTTTTAAAGTGTTTTACTGAATTTGTTACAATATTGCCTTTTTTTTTTTTTTTTTGGTCTGCATGTCATCTGTGGTTTTAGCTCCCCACCCAGGGATTGAACCTGCACCCTCTGGATTGGAAGGAGAAGTCTTAACCACTGGACCACCATGGGAGACCCCAGGCATTATAGACAAAGGATATCAGAATTTAAGTTTTCATTAGCTAGCTGAGGAAATGTTCCCCATGATAACTGCTCTATCCTATAATTCCTCAACAACATTACCATTAGCATGGGCTCATGAAGCTTTCTATTTGTTAAAGTATTTAAAGCATATTATCTTGAAAAACTTGTAAAAACTAACCTTTTTGAGTTTGAAGACATAGTGAATAAAATTCAAAACTGAAATCATTTCTCTATACTATCCCCTCCTTTGGAGTGCTTTTTTCTTGAGTTAGAAGGTTAATTGCTAATTCTTTATCATCCAAAGTGTCAGCCTCCTTATTATAATGCTTTATCATATACTGGAATATCCCTTATCAAACATGACTGGCTAATTATTAAAATACTCTGAATTTTTCTCCAGCTGTTTTCTTTCTGCATAAACAAATTGCTAATTTCAATTGGCTTCCATTTGCACTCTGTTGCTTCTTGACAATAAACACATTGCAAAAATGAGTTGCCTCCGGGTGTTTCTAATCTCCAAGGGCAGAAGGAACAAATGTGTGCATGGTTTCTCTAATTTAAAAACCAAAAAACCACACGCCTTAAAAATCTAATGCACTTTAAAAATATTGTACATTATTTCTTAGACTTCAAAAAGGTGCAGTATCTGTTTCCACAATTCCCGAATTTTTTCATTTGATATTTGAGGATGTTATTTTATCAAGTGGAAGAAAGGGCATCATCTTCAGGCAATAAGAAGATATATCACCAAATATCCAGAACACAGAAATGCCACCATATTTAGACAATGGAGAATTAATTTCCATTCTGATTAACCAGGATTACATGGCTTAAAGTTCAGAAGAGTAATGATTTATTTTTCAATAGGTTCAGCTTGGCATGGTTTGATTGCATTTCATTCTGTGAAAACAAAATCACAACAGTGTAACAATTGTTGTTCTGACTGTAGTGTCTGAGGAGCACATATTTGGCACGCGTCAGATCTGTGATTTAGTCACAGTTTTGCCGATTTCTTCAGCTCCCATGACCAGACTTGTTTGTAGAGTTTGGATTTTTGTTGTTGTGCTCATGCCTCAGGAAAAGGATAGCACATTGTAGAGCCTAATTTACTTTATATCTAAGAATGGGATTTTCAATTTTAAAAAAATTGGAAGTATGTCTTGGCCTGAATTCTTATGTTTTTCTTTAGTTGATAAAGTAGTTAAAAGATTGCTCTTTAAATCCATACAAATTTGGGATTAGAGACCCAGATCCACCAATTACTAGCTCCATAATTCTGGGTAAGTTACTAACCTCTGATAAGAGTATTTACCTCACTAGGTCCTCATTAGATATTGTGAGGTAATGCACATAAAGTGATTGATCTAGAACTGGACACAAAATAAGGCCACAAGAATTCTTTATTATCATTATTGTTGTTGTTGTTAATAGAAACCATGATTACATATGCAAGGCATAGTATATGAAATACATCCAAAATTTTTCTTATTCGTTGTTAAGTTTTCAATGTCCATGGAATGAGTGTCAGGAATATGAATCACAAGTGTCTCCATTTATTGATGGATGAGATGGCAGTACCAATCTGAAAGCAGGACAGTCTTTTAACTTTGGAAAGACAGAGGTTCACCTTGACAATACTGATGAAAATTCTTTTAAATTTTATGCATTTGTTTTATTTCATCTTCATTACAACCATATGAGGTAGGAATGACCTTGCTTGTTTTTAAGTGAACTGAGATTCAGAGAAGTTGAATAATCAGATGATCACATAATAGGCAAAGCAAAATCCTGAGTTTGGTTGATCCAGTGAAAGTTGCTCTTTTGTTTTGTTTTGCCATACATGGTTGCCTCTTTTTAACATACAGTTTCTGAAACCATATTCTGACATAATAATTTTTCTAATTAATAATATAATAATTCCTTATGTTTGATAAGGTGAAGTATACAAAAGCATAAAGATGATTAAAAAACATAGTCTGTAATCCTATTACCATGAGTTAGTCACCTTAATATTTTGGTGTTTTTATCTGACAAATACATAGTTACCTGACAGCTTCCTTTGAGGCATGACCTTGTTAACATACAGAAGAATCCTTTGTTTTTAATCTCAGGTGATATTTTATAGATCTCTTTCAGAAAACTCTTGGGTCCTATCCCTTGGTTTTCCGCCACCAGTACAAGAACGGCCATCATTCTTTTGTTTTCAGGTTGTAAAATATCATGTTGGCATGGAAGGGAATGCTTTGGCATGTGAATATCTATTTTTACAAGATAAACTTCAAATAGCCAAAGTGATGCCAATGAGAGGTGAAAGATTCTCTGCTAGCTAAGAAATGGTCACATTCAGAAAGAAGAGAGAAAGAACACATACAGGAGAAAGAATTATACCAGGAAGTATTTCCCTAAAATCTAGGTATAGGTAAGCTTCATTTATTTTGCCTACAATTATTTTCTGATTCACATGATTAGGTAGTAAAATGAGTATGAAAAGAGGGAAAATGTTATATTGAGTGTAGATGATAGAAAGGTATAGGAATGATGGATGGCACTCCCTCAGTGAGTGGTGCCACTTGGATGAGAGGTAATTGTAGACAATCTGTTGAGTTTGACCACCAGTGATGACCTATCCAAGTCAAAGGTCTAGTTCTTGAAGCTGATTCCACTTCATGGGCTTTGATCTTCTACTGAAGGGTGAGGATCTGGGGTGTGACATGCGTGCATGTGCATGTGTGTGTGAGTGTATAGGTCAACATGTATTTGTAATGCCATTTAAGATACAGATGTCCATGGAGGTATTATTATTTTTCTTTAATTTATGTTTATTTTTGGTTTATTAAGGACCTCACGGGGGTCAGCAGTGCGAGTACACCAGGCAATCTTGCTTTTAAAAAAGTAATTCTCCCTCACTTTTGTTTATATCAAATGTGTTATTTACTTTTTTATCTTTAAAGAAAGTATAAAAGTATTATTTTTAAAATTCATATGTTTTCTTCTAAAGATAGTCTTAAGGGATTTCTATACCCAGGACTCCACAACACACATTGCTGATTTTGAGATTTGGATTTTGGTTTGAAGCCAATTTTTCCTCTCTTTAGCTTAGCTTTTAGTCTTTCTAAATCCATAAATGCTGAATGCCAGAGTTTTAATGTAAACTGACCTTAGGCCCAGTTTGCAATTGATCCCTATTTACCCAGTGACAACTGATACAGGACCCAAGGAGATTGGAGAGCTGAATGATGGAGTTAGATGGTAAATTAAAGTCTGTGAAGAAAGTAAAAAAGAGAAATGGATGATGGTTAAATTTTTCTAAAAATTTATTTTCTTCCATCAGAACCTGAATAAATAGCCCTGTGGTAGAGCTAACTTTGGAAAACAGTAATGTTACTTAGACAGATCATATACTTTCTACGACATTTGATTAGTCCTACTATGTTTTATAGAGGACATTGTACATTAGCCATCCTAGAGCACTTTCAGACTCTTGAATGTGTGATGTTTTCTTGTCTTCAAGCCTCTGTCCTCTTTCTTGAAATTTTATTCTTCAAAATGCAATTTAACAATTGTTCTGGGAAATCATCCCTCTCCTCTTCCTTTATATTCTCAGTGGCTAGCGTCAGGTCAAGTGCTAGATGTCTAGTACATTTTAAAACAATATGTAAATGATATAGGGATCAAAACTACTGGTGAGAAAATTCTTTCGATTGCAGAGAGGTACAGTTTCAGAGGTAGGGAAAAGGAAAGAAGACATGAAGAATGTAAAATTTTATGCATGAATTTTTTTAGATGACTTAAAAATTACTTCTGATAAAAAATTGGGAAAAGATGAATATCCAATTACATGTCTACAATTGTCTCTGAGTCAACAATAATCAATTATTTGCATCAAAATAATAAGTATAAATAGGTCTTGCTTTTTTTGTGCTTGTGTGCTAAGTTGCCTCAGTAGTGTCTGACTCTTTGCAAACCTATGGACTCTATAGCTTTCCAGGCTCCTCTGTCCATGGGGATTCTCCAGGCAAGAATACTAGGGTGGGTTGTCATGCTTTCCTCCAGGATATCTTTCTAAACCAGGGATTGAACCTGTCTCTTACATCTACTTGCATTGGCAGGCAGGTTCTTTACTGCTGGTGCCACCTGGGAAGCCCTAGCAAAGTTTTATGTTCATTTTTGGAACAGAAGCTATTTTTGATTTAATTTCCTACAAGTTTTAATAATACTCTTACTAAAGTCTGAGGACCTAAGAAAGAAGTGGAGTGGTTAGAAAACAGGTTACAAGCTTAAGTGTGTTAAAAATATAAAAATCTGAAAAATGGCTCAAAATGATTAAACAAGGCAATCTTCTAAAATGAAAAAAAAAAATGGCATTGATTGGAACTTGGTTTTGCCTAGAAATGTGAGTCAGAAAATATGTAGCTGATATTCTTCAGAATATATTGCAAACCTGTTTTTATAAAAGACTGAAAGCTATGAATGAAATATTGGGGAAATATTTTCATGCCTGAGACTGTAGATAGAATAAATTAAGGGAAATATAGGCTCTTACTCAAAAAGAAAGTTTATCATATTTTAAAATTCCACAGTTCAATTCTTGTAATACCATTGTATTGAAATAGTCTATTAGTTCATGAGAAGTCAGGCATTGCTAAGTAATCAGAGAGTTCAGAGGAATCAGAATTTCAGAACTGGAAGGAACCTTAAATATAATCTAGTCTAGCCTCTTTATTTTTTTTTTTTTGAGGAGTGAACTTTTATTTTTTATTATTATTTTTTAAATAAATTTATTTATTTTAATTGGAGGTTAATTACTTTATAATATTGTATTGGTTTTGCCATACATCAACATGTATTCACCACAGGTATACACATGTTTGCCATCCAGAACCCCCCACCCTCCTCCCTCCCTGTACCATCCCCAAGCATTCAGCATCATGCATTGAACCTGGGCTGGCGACTCGTTTCATATATGATATTATACATGTTTCAATGCCATTCTCCCAAATCATCCCATCCTCTTCCTCTCCCACAGAGTCCAAAAGACTGTTCTATACCTCTGTGTCTCTTTTGCTGTCTCACATATGGGGTTATCATTACCATCTTTCTAAATTCCATATATATGCGTTAGTATACTGTATTGGTATTTTTCTTTCTGGCTTACTTCACTCTGTATAATAGGTTCCAGTTTCATCCACCTCATTAGAACTGATTCAAATGTATTCTTTTTAATGGCTGAGTAATACTCCGTTGTGTATATGTACCACAGCTTTCTTATCCATTCATCTGCTGATGGACATCTAGGTTGCTTCCATGTCCTGGCTATTATAAACAGTGCTGCGATGAACATTGGGGTACATGTGTCTCTTTCTATTCTGGTTTCCTCGGTGTGTATGCCCAGCAGTGGGATTTTTTCTATAATTGAAGAATTTGTAGCTTAGAGAATGAGCTGGATTGTCCAGGGTGACCTAGGGAATTACTAATAGAGTGGAAATCAGGAGTCTAGACTTCAGGATCTCAGCCTGGAGCCCACTCCTGGTGACACTGTATCATGCCAAGTTATATGTCAATAATTTCTTTACTAGCAAGTATGTATGTGGCAACCCACTTCAGTGTTCTTGCTTGGAGATTCCCAGGGACAGGGGAGCCTGGTGGGCTGCTTTCTGTGGGGTCACACAGAGTCGGACAGCACCAAAGTGACTTAGCAGCAGCAGCAGCATGTATGGCATTAAACTGTTGCCCTGGCTGCATAGATTTCCGTTCTTGAGAATGATGAAGTGTAATTACATTTGTTGTTGTTCAGTCACTTAGTTGTGTCCAACTCTTTGCAGCCCCATGGACTGTAGCACGCCAGGCTTCCCTGTCCTTTACCATCTCCTGGAGCTTGCATAAACTTAAATCCGTTGAGTTGATGATGACATCCAACCATCTTGCCCTCTGTTGCCCCCTTCTCCTCCTGCTCTTAATCTTTTCCAACATCAGGGTCTTTTACATTTAACAAGTACTTATTCAATCCATTGCTATGCTTGACACTCAGAAAGTTTGAAAAATAATAGGAGATCCAGTCCCTGCTCTGATGGCATTGGAAATTAGAAGCACGGCACAGGTGTAAACTTTTCAAGGCCTAAGTTATCTTACATTCAATGTGTTCTCAGCAGTTGCCATCAGTCAGTTCAGTCACTCAGTCATGTCCGACTCTTTGCAACCCCATGAATTGCAGCACGCCAGGCCTCCCTGTCCATCACCAACTCCCGGAGTTCACGCAAACTCACGTCCATCGAGTCAGTGATGCCATCCAGCCATCTCATCCTCAGTCGTCCCCTTCTCCTCCTGCCCCCAATCCCTCCCAGCATCAGAGTCTTTTCCAATGAGTCAACTCTTCGCATGAGGTGGCCAAAGTACTGGAGTTTCAGCTTCAGCATCATTCCCCCCAAAGAAATCCCAGGGCTGATCTCCTTCAGAATGGACTGGTTGGATCTCCTTGCAGTCCAAGGGACTCTCAAGAGTCTTCTCCAACACCACAGTTCAAAAGCACCAATTCTTCGGTGCTCAGCTTTCTTCACAGTCCAACTTTCACATCCATACATGACCACAGGAAAAACCATAGCC
>SJYX01009868.1:15179-39917 GCA_006410675.1 Oreotragus oreotragus
TGGTGTCATCTGCATATCTGAGGTTATTGATATTTCTTCCAGCAATTTTGATTCCAGCTTGTGCTTCTTCCAGCCCAGTGTTTCTCAAAATGTACTCTGCATATAAGTTAAATAAACAGGGCGACAATATATAGCCTTGATGTACTCCTTTTTCTATTTGGAACTAGTCTGTTCCATGTCCAGTTCTAACTGTTGCTTCCTGACCTGCATATAGGTTTCTCAAGAGGCAAGTCAGGTGGTCTGGTATGCCCATCTCTTTCAGAATTTTCCACAGTTTATTGTGATCCACACAGTCAAAGGTTTTGGCATAGTCAATAAAGCAGAAATAGATGTTTCTCTGGAACTCTCTTGTTTTTTTGATGATCCAGCAGATGTTAGCAATTTGATCTCTGCTTCCTCTGCCTTTTCTAAAACCAACTTGAACATCAGGAAGTTCACGGTTCACGTATTGCTGAAGCCTGGCTTGGAGAATTTTGAACATTACTAGCATGTGAGATGAGTGCAATTGTGCGGTAGTTTGAGCATTCTTTGACATTTCCTTTCCTTGGGATTGGAATAGAAACTGACCTTTTCCAACTGACATAGGACCTGGTATATTGGATGGTCAAGAACTGCTGAGTGAATCAAACTGGAGAGATGAAACATCCGTAATTCATCCCATCATGGCCATTAGACGGTTTAACAGCAAATTATGAGCAAGTATGCTAAGAGGAGGCTTTACAGTGTGACATCCTGTTTTCTAAGTAATGAAAACATTTTTCAGTTTGTACTCCATTTAGCCTTTGCCTTTTTACAATTTTGTTTTTGTCTGATTTTTGTAAAGAAGGAAGATAGTGACATTCAAAAAAACAAAAACAAAAAACAAAAAAACTCAGTCTTGTCATCTCCACAGAATTGCAAAATACTGAGGTAGCAGGTAAAAGATAAGCCATCTCCAGTAGAAAAGACTCAGAAGTATAAAACTGGTTCCCTGGTGGCTCTCCTGCAAAGCAGGAAATCCCCGAGTAGGAAAGATCCTGAGTAGGAAAGATTCCCTGGAGAAGGGAATGGCAAGCCACTCCAGTATTCTTCCCTGGAGAATTCCATGGACAGAGGAGCCTAGCAGGCTATAGTTCATGGAGTTGCAAAGAGTGAGACACAACTGAGTGACTAACATATACATGAAGTGTAAATTACCCCTCAGAATGTATTCCAGCTGCCTTTACAATCCCATACCAGTTAGTCATTGGCTGAGAGCTGTTGGGGGCTGGGGGAAAGGTCACCTCCCTGTCATTTCCTGCCACCTGTGTCTCCAAGCCAATTGATTCCACAGCTTCAGAGCAGTCCTCCAAATCTTCAAGTCTTCACAAGAAGGCAGTTAGAAGCAAAAGCACACAAAAGTCAAGGGAGGGGCACACAGAAGTGGTAAATAAAGGGAATCTAGGTAGAGCATTGACAGTATTTATTATAACAGTAGTCAGCAAACTTTTTCTCTGAAGAGTCAGTGAATATTTTAGGTGCTTCAGGCCATGTCATCTTTGCTGCAACTACTCAACTCTGCCCTTACAGTGTAAAAACAGCCATAGAAAATACATAAGTGAATAAGTATGCCTGTTGCAATGAAACAAAGACACTTTACAAAGAACTCTGAAATTTTAATTTCAGTAGCTAGCTTCTAATGACCGTTTACTCCTGAGTATTTGAACCTGCTTGGAAATGCTTACCTTGTTGATGTCCGTCAATACTAGACTAGCATTATCATGATTCTTACCCAATCCTAGCCAAGCCTATAAATTGAAAGACTTTATTAACCCAGAATCTAATCCTCTTTAAATATTACTATTTTGTCCTCCTTTACTATGGTTAAAAAATACTCTGTCTTATCAAATGTTGCTTTGGTAATATTTTCAGAAAGGTAGCACTTGACAATATTCTCAGTTGTTCTATGTTTTCTATACTTTATATTGTCTATAGCTGAATTGTCTATAGTTGAAGACAGACCCAAGATTTACCAAATTCAAAGCATTTTACTAGATACAATTTTTGCTACAGAAACTCTGGGAACTGAAATCTTCCTGGCTTTGAAACAGATGTTTAACAGTTTTGAAACTGTGTGACTTCTATTAAGTATAAATTACCTAAAAAGTTTTTAAGCAAATAGTCCTTTTTATAATGTATGGCGCTCTTTAATTATTAAGAAATTATTTTACTTGATTCAACTGCTCTTTGACAGAGCCTGGTACATAGAAAGAGCCGGCATAAATAAACGTGCTGCCTTCAGTTGACTCCTGGGAGGCTAACTTTGAGGAGTTAAATCTTCACATGTGACAACCTCCATCAGGGATATTCTGAGGAAATTTAAAATGCTATAAATTAATATTTTATTAGGAAAAAAGTCTATAGCTCTGGTTAGAAACAAAAAGCCCTTAAAAATCTAATTAAGTTTTAGATTTTAGAAAAATAACTAACAATTTTCGATTGAAGACAACCTATGGAGTAATGTTACAGCTGGGACAGAGAAGGAATGAAAGCATAATTTGTATCAATTCTGGTCACAAATCACATTCACATTTTATTTTAAAGAAAGCCTGAAAACAACCTGAAATAAACTTATTTCATAAAGTAAGAGTATGAAAACTTATTGTTCCTCTTGCCGTATTTTTTATTGTGCTTTGGGACTTGGTTTACTCAGCTATAAATTTTTTAATAGCGTATTTCTTGCTTTTGCCTGGGAAACTAACAAGAATATGATACTTTAGGGGTTATCTGATGGAAAAGAAAGTCTTTAAAACTTGCTGAAGCAAGCTCTGGCTCCTGTACTCTTTATCTAAATAAAGTTTCTTTTTTTCTTTGATTGTCTTCTAGAAGGCAAGAAAGGCCGTTTCTGTTTATGGGCAAAGATTTGATAAAAGAGAAAGCTTTAAAATCTTTCTACCCTACTAACCCTAAGTGCTAGTCATACTTGGAATTTACCTAACACCACTTCTCAAGAAGCTTTTGAATGTATTTTGTTGAGGGTCAGAGTGCTGATTTTTTAACCATTTGCTTTTTTAACCATCATGTTCTAAGAGAGCAGGAATACACTTTAGAGTCCTGGATAAAGCAATACACAGCCTGGGCTTTCATTTCAATGTACCCAATCAACCCAATCAAGATAAGCATGACAGGCTGGTAAAAGCAAACAAAATACTGTACCCAAAACATAGCATTTCTAGGTTGGTATGCCTTTTTTTTTTTTTTTTCCATCCAAATGAGCCATGTTCCTGGACGTCAGAGGCTATAGTAAAATAAACTTATGAAAGAAAAGACATTAGCATGCCTACATTTTTAGAATGTTTTAAAGAACCTGTGTTTTCTACTACCTAATGATGCAAAATGTTACTTTCTTAACAATGGGCAATTATCTATGTTCTCCGGTTAATGTGGAACTGGTCAGCAGAGATAAATATGAGACAGGGGAGACTTCTGATGCTCTTGGGAAGTCAGAGTTTAGATTAACATGAAAGATTCAACATGTAAAAAGAAATTTATTGTATGTTTTCCACATTTTTGCATCTGGATGGGTTATGGAAAATAATGTTCAGTGAGCCAGGTTTTTATTGCCATGTTTCAGAGTAAACCTCAGAAAATTTGCATTCATATTTTATTGGCTATTTCATAATGTTCTGTATCTTTAGAATAAATATCCTTTGGCACTCCATTTCTATCTTTGTGATAAACCTATTGGGTTTTTCTCCCCGTTTTCTCCCTCTTAGAAAATATACTGTGACTTTCCAGAATTATTTTCTCAGCTTCTGAGGAAGCAATTTTTCAGGCTTCTTTTACTCTTCACATTCAGAGAAGTTTGTTGATTTTTTTTTTTAATGTTCTCATCATAGCTTAACTCTACACTCACCTCAGTTCTAGGTGGAATTATACCTCACTGGAGAAAGAAAACACAAACCAGCAGAATGAAAATACTTTGGGCAATAATTGCTGTACTTTGCTAGTGACATTTGGGTTAATATTTTGTGTTGTGAAAAATAGCAAAGCATATCTCATCCTCTAGAGAAAAAATAAACATGTAATTTAAAAAGAAAAAAAACCCAAGAGATTTAGAGTGTTGACATCAATAGTATTTATTGAGCAACCACTATGTTTTCAGAACTTAGAGTAATGAGAAAAGTTTAAGGCATAGTACCTACTTCAAAGTACTTTAATGCCTTACATTACACCTTTGGTACACCTTTGCATTGAATTCTCCTCTCACATGAAAATTATTATTGTAAGAGTTACATTTTGATCAGATTTATTTGGTTTATACACTTGATCATTCACTAGTCATTGAATGTTTATATAAAGATCACCCCTTTTCTGTAAATTTGAATCACTTTTTCTCTTGAATGAATATATTCGAATTTCAGTAGAGTTCCAATCAAGGTTATTTTGGCTACAAAGAACAGTCACTTTTTACACCAGAAAAGAGGGGACTCTATAATGAGATATAGAGGATCTCAAGAATCCCAAGGTGAGGTTCATAGTGTAGATTGTAGTAGAGTTGAAAATCAGAAAGCCAGGAAATGAATTCATTCTTATTTCTCTCTGGAACAATGTTCCTTTTAATTTTTGTGTTTCTTAATGTTTTGTTTCTCTCTCCTTTCTGTTTACTGAAAATGTATCTGTCTCAAGTCTCTGGGGCCTTTCCAGGTGGCTCAGTGGGTAAAGAATCAGCCTGCAATGCAGGAGACTCAGGGGACGCAAGTTCAATCTGTTCTGGGGTGTCAGGGAAGCCCCTCACCTCACATTTAGCTTGTGAAATAATTATTCATATTTTCTGCAATTAACAAAAGAATAAACAAAAGCACATTGCTCAATCAAAATATGTAACTTGCCTTAGATGAGTAGCTAGTCAATGGTAGAGGTAGCATTCAAACCCTGATAGTATGAATGCAGGTACAAAGTTCTCACTCATAAACACCCTATTCAGCTTTCTGAGTAACATTATTTGAACTAAAAAACTGCTCAGACTCCTGGTTTCTTAGGTTCCTACTTTTTTAAATCTAGTAATCGTAATTCACTGTTTGGTTTTCTAATAGTGTGCATATGTGGTTCTGTTTTCTTTCACTTCTGACCATTTAGACACATACTTTAAGCAGGTCTACTTTCAGCTTCTTATATTCACATTTTTTCATTAATGAAAATGACTTTATATTGTATAGATAATATGAAAATTTGCTGCATTTTCCTAATATAATTAACTTACTCTATAGATATTAAAACATAGCTTATTTTCTCTGGCATTATGAAGTATTTTAAGCACATTACAAAGGATCATTGTATATAATAAGGACCCAAATTGCTACCATCTAGCTTTGCCAAATCTTACCATTTTTACCATATCTGTTTTTAATCTCTTTAAAAAATATAATTAAATATAAAAACATCAGATGAAGTCTATATATCTCTCTCTGACTTAATCTTTTCTCTCTCCTCCTAGAGGTTTATACCACTTTGAATGTAATATCTACTCTATCCATGCATTTCTTTTAGTTTATAATTTTACTACAGATATAAGCATACAGAAACAATATATAGCACTCTTTAGGGTGTTTTAAATTTTATAAAATATAATACTTTATATATATTTGGCAACAATTTTTTTTTTTGTTATGGTTATGCTTCTGAGATTTACCTATGTTGATACATGCAGCCCTGGTTCACTCAGTTTTACTGTTGTTTAAAAAAAATGTTTTTTCTCTATTCTCTTATTGGCTAGTTGATGCTACAATGAACATGTTTGCACTTGCATCCTTGCACACAACTGTGAAAATTTCTTTTGGCTGTTACTTGCCTAGGAATGAAATTGTTTGATTGTAGACATAGACATCTTCATCATTAATGGATTTTGACAAACTGCTCCTCAAGTATGGTTTCACAAATATATTATAAAATTATATGATAAAAATTCATACTCATTAAAGAACACCTGGGAACATTGGAAAATTAGAAAAACTAAAAATATCTGTTTTACATCTAAAAATCTTTTCTTATATACCTTTTATTTATAAAACTGTGACCATAATAATATTCAACTTCTGGCTTGCTTTTTTATTATATTATAAATGTGTCCTTGTATGATAAACTTTTATTAATGTCATTCTAACAACTGTATAACATTTCATGAAATGAATATGCCATAGTTTACATCATAATTTCCCATTGTTGGGTAATTTGATTACTTACTTTTCATCACTTTAAATAACATTTATATAATTTTAATATCAGTTCAGTTCAGTTCAGTGGCTCAGTCATGTCTGACTCTGCAACCCCATGAATCGCAACATGCCAGGCCACCCTGTTCATCACCATCTTTCGGAGTTCACTCAGACTCACGTCCATCGAGTCGGTGATGCCATCCAGCCATCTCATCCTCTGTCGTCCCCTTCTCCTCCTGCCCCCAATCCCTCCCAGCATCAGAGTCTTTTCCAATGAGTCAACTCTTCGCATGAGGTGGCCAAAGTACTGGAGTTTCAGCTTTAGCATCATTCCTTCCAAAGAAATCCCAGGGCTGATCTCCTTTAGAATGGACTGGTTGGATGTCCTTGCAGTCCAAGGGACTCTCAAGAGTCTTCTCCAACACCACAGTTCAAAAGCATCAATTCTTTGGCGTTCAGCCTTCTTCACAGTCCAACTCTCATATCCATACATGACCACAGGAAAAACCATAGCCTTGACTAAACGGACCTTTGTTGGCAAAGTAATGTCTCTAGAGTTTTCTTTTTATTTACTTTATTTTTTGGCTGAGTTATGGCTTCCCAGGTGGTGCTAGTGGTAAAGAAGTCGCCTGCCAATGCAGGAGACATGAGAGACGTGGGTTCAATCCCTGGGTGGGGAAGATGCCCTGGAGAAGGGAATGGTAACCCCCTCCAGGATTCCTGCCTAGAGAATCGCCATGGACAGAGGAGCCTGGCGGGCTGCAGTCCAGTGGGTCAGAAGCAGTGGGACGCAGCTGAAGCAACTTGGCGCGCACGCACAGGTCTTCCTTGCTGTCAGTGGGCCTTCTCCAGTGGCAGTGAGTGGCGTCTGCTCCCTAGTCGTGGTGCATGGGCTTCTCATCGTGATGGCTTCTCTTTTTGCGGAGCACACACTCTAGGGTGCAAGGCTTCAGTAGCTTCGGCGTGCGGGCTCAGTAGTTGTAATGCACTGGTCTAGTTGCCCCGAGGCATGTGGAATCTTCCTTGACCAGGGGACATGCCTCAAACCCATGTCCCCTGCATTGGCAGGCAGATTCTTAACCACTGAACCACCAGGGAAGTCCTACCCACTCTGTACATGTATGGTAGTGTGTAGTAAGTACACTTGTAATAGAGGTACTTCCCTAAAAGTACTCGTAGCTTGCACTGCAAAGTGTTATCAGTGAATGAAAGTTATACCTGTTTTAAATTATTTTTAGTTGACAGATAATATTATATGAGTTTCAGTTGTACAATATTATTTGATATTTGTATATATATTGTGAAATGATCACAACTCTAGTTATCATCCATTGCCACACATAGTTCTATTTTTCTTATGATGAGAACTTTTAAGATCTACTCTTAGCAACTTTCAGACCCACACTACGGGATTATTAATTATAGTCACCATGCTGTATACATTCCAGTAGTTATTCACAACCGGAAGTTTGCACCTTCTGACCCCCATCACCCATTTCTCCTCCCATCCCCTGCCTCTGGCAACCAATCTGTTCCTTATATCTATGAATTTGGGTTTGTTTGGAGGAGAAGGGGACGACCGAGGATGAGATGGCTGGATGGCATCACGGAGTCGATGGACGTGAGTCTGGGTGAACTCCGGGAGATGGTGATGGACAGGGAGGCCTGGCGTGCTGCGATTCATGGGGTCGCAAAGAGTAGGACACGACTGAGCGACTGAACTGAACTGAACTGTTTTAGATTCCACATATAAGTAAGATCATAGGTATTTGTCCCTCTTTGTCTGACTTATTTCACTTAGTGTAATGCCCTCAAAGCCCATCCATGTTAACACAGATGGCAAAGATTTCCTTCTTTTTAAAAATTCACTTTGTAATGCATGTAGAGGAGTAATACCCTAGTTATAAAGATGTTTCCAAGAGTAGTACTCACTTAATGCACTGAGAACAGTGTTATGTCTGTGATTAGACTTACACCTAGGGCTTCCCTGGTGGCTCAGCTGGTAAAGAATCTACCTGCAATGCAGGAGACCCTGATTCAATTCCTAGGTCAGAAAGATCCCCTGGACAAGGGATAGGCTACCCACTCCACTATTCCTGGGCTTCCCTGGTGGCTCTTCTGTAACAACTGTACACAAGTGTTTAAGAGCGCTAGTAATAAAGATACTCCTAAGAAGGAACTGCTTGCTGTGTTACTGCTTGCTTGCTATGTTAAGAAGTCTTCTACCAGTGAGTGGACGTTACACCTACTCTGCAATGCACACATAGAAGTTTTTAAGGACACTCATAATGGATTGCCGTTTTCTTTTTAGATATTTTATTCAAAACTTATATCTCCCAATCTCCTTTATATGATTTTTTTTTTTTTGCCACATTGCATGTGAAACTTCCCTGACCAGGGATTGAACCCTGCCACCTTGGAGAAAGTGAAAGTGAAGTCATTCAGTCATGTCCGACTCTTCGCAACCCCATGGACTATAGCCTACCAGGGTCCTCAGTCCATGGAATTTTCCAGGCAAGCGTACTGGAGTGGGTTGCCATCTGAAGCATGGGATCTTAACCACTGAGCCACCAGGAAAGTCTGTCTTACATAATTTTTATTTTGTAAACGAACGTATTTATTTGTGGCTGTGCTGGGTCTTTGTTGTGGCGCTGGCTTTTCTCTAGTTGCAGCACACACGCTTCTCTTTGCGGGCGCTTGGGCTTCAGTACTTGCAGCATGTGGGCTCAGGAATTGTGGCTCCCAGCCTCTAGCGCATGGGCTCAATAGTTGTGGTGCACGGGCTTGGCTGCTCTGTGGCATGGGGGATCTTCCTGGATCAGGGATTGAACCCATGTCTCCCGTATTGGCAGGCGGATTATTTACCACTGTCCCACCAGGGAAGCCCCTAACATCATTTTTAAAACAAACTAACCAACTGCTTGGAATAGTTATGTCTGAAGAAAAAGCAAAATTAGTATTAAGAAAACTTGAACAAAATAACTTTGCTCACTATAAATTTGAGGAATAATATATATTACTTCTTTAATTCATTAATCTAAAAGCAGTTTTCTTTTTTTTTTAGAAAAAGGGCTGGGAAAAAAAAAAAGGAAACTGGAAAAAAAATGAACAACTCCTGAGTTGTCTCTTACGTTTGAGCTTTTGGAGAGTCATTGGTTAAGAATGTGAAAATGTGGCTTCCTACATCTGCCATCTGTCTGTGATTATCACTTTGGCAGGCTGTCAACACTCTAGGCAAGGCTGGGTTTACAAGCTATGCTCTAGGAGTAAGCTGTTTTTAAAGAAAAACTGTAATTATATTAATTTATAATATAGGCAATCATTTAACAAAAGTATGATTTGAGGCCTACAAAAAAGGCTTATTTTTCCATGTGTACTGATGACAGAAATATCAGCCAAATTAAAGAAATATCAGCCAAATTCATGTAAGAGAGGACTGAAGTGGGGAAGTGAACCTTAAGTAGAAATTAAGACCTACTAAACAGGTCTTCTTCTAATCCTGAAATTCTATGGTTCTGTGGAAGGGAATGATAAACACAAATCATAAATGTCTATTCTGGTCTTTTGCCCAGTTTTAAACTGGATTACTTTTTAATTTTTATTTTTGCTATCGAGTTCTACAAGTTCTTTATATATTTTGGTTTATTAATCCCTTATCAGATATACCTTTTGCAAATATTTTTCCCCATTGAATAAGTTGTCTCCACTTTGCTTATGGTTTCTTTTGCTGTTCAGGTCAGTTCAGTCCAGTTGCTCAGTCATATCCAACTCTTTGCGACCCCATAGATTGCAGCACACCACGCCTCCCTGTCCATCACCAACTCCCAGAGTTTACTCAAACTCATGTCCATTGAGTCGGTGATGCCGTCCAACCATCTCATCCTCTGTCATCCCCTTCTCCTCCCGCCTTCAGTCTTTCCCAGCATCAGGGTCTTTTCAAATGAGTCAGTTCTTTGCATCAGGTGGCCAAACTATTGGAGTTTCAGCTTCAGCATCAGTCCTTCCAATAAACATCCAGGACTGATTTCCTTTAGGATGAACTGGTTGGATCTCCTTGCAGTCCAGGGGACTCTCAAGAGTCTTCTCCAACTTTTTCATTTGATGTAGTCTCACTTTTTGATTTTTTGTTTCTTATGCTTTAGATGTGATTTCCTAAATACCTTTACCAAAACCCATGTCTGGAATTTTGTTTTGTTTTTAAACTTTTTATTTTATATTGGTATAGCCAGTTAACAATGTTGTCATAGCTTCAGGTGGACAACAAAAGGACTCAGTCATACATAGTAAGGAGTTTTTTCCCCCTCTCTGTTTTCTTCCAGGAGTTTCATGGGCTTCAGGACTCACATTTAAATCTTTAATCCTTTCAAGTTAATTTTTTTGTGAATGGTGTAAGTTAGAAGTCATTTCACTCATTAACATGTGAATATTTCCAACATCAAGACTCTTTTCTCCACTGAGTATTCTTGACCCCCTTGCCAATTATTAGTTTACTATATATGCTTAGGTTTATTTCTGATCTCTCAATTATGTTCCATTGGCCTTTTTTAAAATGTCAATACCATACTGTTTTTATGACTAAAGCTTCATAGGATAGCTTAAAATCAAGAAGTGTAATGCCTTCTGCTTTGTTCTTTGTCAGGATTTATTTGGCTAATTGGGTCTTTTTGGTTTCATGTAAATTTTAGGACAGTTTTCTGTTTCTGTAAAAAAAAAATGTCATTGGACTCATTGCATCTATAGATGGCTTTTAGTAGTTGACATTTTAATAATATTGATTATTCTAGAGATTTCCCTGGTGGTCCAGTGGTTAAGAATCTGCCATCCAGTGCAAGGGACATGGGTTCCATCCCTGTTGGGGAACTAAGGTCCCATATGCTCCAGGGCAACTAAGCCCACATGTACTACAACTACCNATTGCATCTATAGATGGCTTTTAGTAGTTGACATTTTAATAATATTGATTATTCTAGAGATTTCCCTGGTGGTCCAGTGGTTAAGAATCTGCCATCCAGTGCAAGGGACATGGGTTCCATCCCTGTTGGGGAACTAAGGTCCCATATGCTCCAGGGCAACTAAGCCCACATGCACTACAACTACCGAGCCCACACATTCTAGAGCCGGTGTGCCACAACTACTGAAGCCCGCTCACTCTAGAGCCCGTGTGTGCTCTGCAACCAGAGAAGCCAGCCTGCTGCATGCAACTGGAGAAAAGCCCCCATGTACTACAAGGAAGAACCAGCATGCTTCAGTGAACACCCAGCACAGCCAAAATAAAAATAATTTAAAAAAAAAAGACTTCAGAGATGAGAAATTCTTTTTTTGTTTGTTTACTTCTAGATTAGTTTAATATAAAAGGATCTAACTCAGGAACAGCCAGATGAAAGAGACACACAGGGCAAAGGTACAGGGAAAGGTTGAGGAGCTTCGCTAAATCTCCATGTGTTCCTCAACCCAGAAGCTCTCCGAACCCTGGCCCTCTGGGTTTTCATGGAGGCTTTATTACCTAGATATGATTGTTTAAGTCACTGGTCATTGGCTATTTTGTTTTGTTTATGTTTTAATTGGAGTATAACCACTCATCTGAATGCAATTTACAAGTAGTACTGTAAGAAACATGATATCCAGTCCTATTACTTCATGGCAAGTAGATGGGGAAACAGCTACAGGCTTCATTTTCTTGGACTCCAAAATCACTGCAGACGGTGACTGGAGCCATGAAATTAAAAGACACTTGCTCCTTAGAAGAAAAGCTATGACAAACCTGCTGCTGCTGCCGCCAAGTCGCTTCAGTGGTGTCTGACTCTGTGCGACCCCATAGACAGCAGCCCACCAGGCTCCCCCGTCCCTGGGATTCTCCAGGCAAGAACAGTGCAGTGGGTTGCCATTGCCTTCTCCAATGCGTGAAAGTGAAAAGTGAAAGTGAAGTCACTCAGTCTTGTCCGACTCTTAGTGACCCTATGGACTGCAGCCTACCAGGCTCCTCTGTCCATGGGAGTTTCCAGGCAACAGTACTGGAGTGGGGTGCCATTGCCTTCTCCAATGACAAACCTAGACAGCATATTAAAAAGCAGAGACATCACTTGGCTGACAAAGGTTAGTATTCCAGTAGTCATGTACAGATGTGAGAGTTGCACCATAAGGAAGGCTGAGCACCAAAGAATTGATGCTTTCCAACTGTGGTGCTGGAGAAGACTGTTGAGTCCTTTGAACAGCAAGGAGATCAAACTGGTCAATCCCAAAGCAAATCAACCTTGAATATTCATTGGAAAGACTGATGCTGAAGCTCCAATACTTTGGCCACCTAATGCAAAGCACCAACTCATTGGAAAAGACCCTGATGCTGGGAAATATTGAGCGCAAGAGGAGAAAGGGACAACAGAGGAGAAAATGGTTGGATGGCAACATCAACTTAATGGACATGAGTTTGAGCAAACTCTGGGAGATAGGGAAGGCCAAGGAAGCCTGGCATGTTGTGGTCTGTGGGGTTGCCAAGAGTTGGACACGACTTAGTGACTGGACAACAATTGTAAGAAACACATTTATTACAAGTATTTTTAAACACTTCATTCCTTGCATTACATTTGTGTACAAGTCTTATTAAACACTTCAGTATAGCTGAACACAGCTTGCAAATGGCTTGTAAGAACTCTCTTGCTACAAATCATTACAGACAACAAATAATAAAAGAACAATAAGTGAATACAAAGCTATGAACAAGCCTACATAACATAAATTCAATAGCTTAGATAAAATGGACTGATTTCTTTAAAGTCACAAACTACCAAAATTCATCCAAGGTAAGTAGATAAACCGGAATAGTCTGTATCTATTAAAGAAACTGAATTCACAGGTTAAAACCTTTCAAAAAAGAACTTTCCAGGCCAGAAGTTTCCACTGGTGAACTCTATTAAACATTTCAAGAAAAACGAATAATTCTACACAATATATAGGAGGGAATGCTTCCCCAAAAAAGTTTATAAAGTCAACAATAATGATACCAAAACCAGAAAAAGGCAGTACAAGAAAACTAGAGACCAATATCCTTCATTAACACAGACACAAAAATCCTCAACAACATACTGGCAAGTTAAACCCAGGAGTATACAAAAAAGAATAATACACCAAGACTAAATGGGATTTACCCCTGGAATGCAAGGCTGGTTCAATATTCCAAAAATCAACCAATGTTAACCACTAAAGAAGAAAATAATCATGATCATATAACTTGATGCAGAAAAGTGAAGGTGAAAGTCACTCAGTTGTGTCCGACTCTTTGCAACCCCATGGGCTTAGTCCATGGAATTCTCCAGGCCAGAACACTGGAGTGGGTATCCTTTCCCTTCTCCAGGGGATCTTCCCAACCCAGGGACTTAACCCAGGTCCTCCACATTGCAGGCAGATTCCTTACCAGCTGAGCCACCAGGAAAGCCCAAGAATACTGGAGTGGGTGGCCTGTCCCTTCTCCAGCAGATCTTCCCGACCCAGGAATTGAACCAGGGTCTTGTGCATTGCAGGCGGACTCTTTACCAACTGAGCTATGAGGGCATGATGCAGGAAAAGCATCTGGCAAAACCCTACACCCATTCATTATTAAAACTGTCAGAAAACTAATCATAAAAGTGAGTTTCCTTAATTTTATAAAAGGCACTTAGAAAAGGTCTGCATTTAACCTTTTGCTTAATAGAGAAACACTGAAACCAAAAGTTGGGAACAAAGCAAAGATGCCCACTCTCACTATGCCTAAGCAACACAGAAATGGAAATTCAAGTCAGTGCAATAAGGCAAGAAAAAGAAAAAAGACAACCAGATTCTGAAAGGAGAAATGAAATTGTTTCTGTTCACAGATGACAAGATTATTTATGTAGATAACAGAGTGGAATCTACCAAAAATCTTTCAGAATTTAAAGTGAGTTTTGTAAAATTTCAAGATGAACATATGAAAATCAATTGATTTCCATGTGTTAGCAATAAACAACTGGAAACTAAAACAAACAAAATTCTATAACAGCTTCAAGATAATGAAACATGTATAAATCCAGCAAAACAGGTACTGGTTTTATACATTGAAAAACTATTTATTTCACTCATGAAAGAAATCAAAGAAGGCCAAAGGACTTTTCTCAAATTGTTCTATAGGTTCAAGACAATTCCAACTGAAATTCCAAAACAGTATTTCATAGATTCTAAAAGGTCTTTGGAAAGTCAAAGGAAATAAAATAGCCAAAACAATTTTAAAAAGAAAAAAATGAGAGGACTCACACTACCTGATATTAAGCATTACTCTAAAATTCAAGTTAATCGAGTTTAAATAGTATTTTTAAAGGAAAAAGATAAATGGAACAGAATAGAGTCCAGAAACTGCACCACATAGATAGCTAGCTGACTTTTTACAAAGGTTTAAAGGCAGTTCAGTAAAGAAAGGATGGTGTTTTCAAATAATAGTGCCAGAATATTTGGGCATCCATAAGCAAATAAATGAATTCCATCTAAACCTTCCACTTCAAACAAAAATTAACTAAACATGAATTCTAGATATAAATGTAAACTGTACAACTATAGAAGAAAACAGAGAAAATGTTTATTACTTGGAGTCACCTGAGGTCAGAGGCATGATTCAAAAGAGAAAAAAAAATGAGGGAAAAAAACTGGTAAACTAGACTTCATCAAAAATTAATATACTGGCTTTGAAAAAATACACTGATAAGAGAATAAAAAGATAACCTACACACTGGGAGAAAATATTTGCCAATCACATAACTAACAAAGGACTTATATATAAAATACATAAAGAACTTTCAAAATTCAACAATAAGAAAACTAACAATTCATTTTTTTTAATGGGCAAAAAATTTGAATAGATACTGCACCAGAGAGAATATACAGATGTAAATAAGCCAGTGAAAAGATAGTTAACATTGTAAGACATTTGAAGAATGCAAATTAAAATCACAGTGAGTGGGACTTCCCTGGTGGCCCAGTGGTTAACAAGCCGCCTTGCAATGCAGGGAACATGGACTTGATCCCTGGTCAGGGAACTAAGATCCCGTATACCACAGGGCTACTAAGCCTGTTCACTGCAACTACTGAGCCCATGCCCCACGACTTGAGAGCCCCTTCACGGCAATGAAAGAGCCTGCATGATGCATCAAGGGATCCCATGTGCTGTAACTAAGACGTGACACAGCCAGACACCCGTACCTGCTACATCCGCTGCTGCTGCTGCTGCTGCTGCTGCTGCTGCTGCTGCTGCTGCTGCTGCTGCTGCGTCGCTCAGTCATGTCCGACTCTGTGCGACCCCGTGGACTGCAGCCCACCAGGCTTCTCCGTCCATGGGACTTTCCAGGCAAGAGTACTGGAGTGGGGCGCCATTGCCTTCTCCGACATACCCCCTAGGGCAGTTAAATGCTCAGAATACTAAGTGCTGGCAAGGATACAGACTATCTGGCACCTGGTACATGTTTAACTTACATGTGTGGCTCTCTTCCCTAGTGATGTAAGTGTAACCTGGAAGGGTTCATTTTGACTCCATACTGGATCTACTTTTGTGATTTTATCATTTTGCCGCTTTTGTTATTATAGGCATACATAACGGCCTGTCTCAGGGAGCCTTGCCTGTCCCCCACCCCACAGCCTGACACTTGGGCTAGGGTGCCTTTGTTTGGCTCACAGGGAGACAGCCTGACCCTGCCCACCTGTGAAGGACTGTGACACTCTTGAGTTCTTCATGTGGGAAATGGTGCCCCTTGTCTGCTGCTTACGGACATGGCTCATAAATTCACATTTTGGAGGCCAGAATTGCAGATAGCTGTGGCATCTCTGTTTACTGATATGACAGGAAATATTCCATTTCACCCTATCCGTGAAATGAATGTAAGGACATGAAACTAACACATCCCCCTGCCGGAGGCTTGCCATTTTCGGAGGTATTTGCAATAATTAAATGGCCTTTTCACTTTGTTTCCTCACCTCCCCCCATCTCTGATCCATAAAGGAACCTGGCATCCAGGCCCTGACAAGATGGTTATTTCCAGACCTTAGTCTGCCATCTCCTCATCAGCTGGCTTTCCAAATAAAGTTGTATTCCTTGCCTCAACACCTTCTCTCTCGAATTTACTGGCCTATCGTGCGACAAGTAGAGTGAGCTTGGACTCTGACAAGCACTATGGAAAACAATTCTACACATTCTTACACAGTTAAACATACACTTAGTGTATGACCTTGTAATCCTGTGTCTCACCCAAGAGAGATGAAAAGCTCTGCTCACACAAAACCTCTATAGGAAGTCTATTCATAATCACCTAAACCTGGAAACAACTCAAATGTTCAACAAGTAAATGGGTAAACTGTGGACTATCTACAGCATGGAATGTTGTGCAACAAGAAAGAGAAATAGCAGCAACCTAGATGAATCTCAAGGACATGCTGAGTGAGAGAACTAAGCTAAGCTAAGTCACTGCAGTCGTGTCCGACTCAGTGCAACCCCATAGATGGCAGCCCACCAGGCTCCCCCGTCCCTGGGATTCTCCAGGCAAGAACACTGGAGTGGGTTGCCACTTCCTTCTCCAATGCATGAAAGTGAAAAGTCAAAGTGAAGTCACTCAGTCTTGTCCAACTCTTAGTGACCCCATGGACTGCAGCCTACCAGGCTCCTCCATCCATGGAATTTTCCAGGCAAGACTACTGGAGTGGGGTGCCATTGCCTTCTCCGGTTGAGTGAGAGAGGCTAGCCTCAAAAGGTTATATACAGTCCAGATCCATTTATACGACCTTCTGGAGAAGGCAAAACTATAGGGACACAGAAAAACCAGACGAGCAGGGACACATATGATCACAATGGGACAGAACAGGGGATGTCTTGATTTTGGTTGAGGTGAAGGGGTCTAAACATGTGTTAAAATCTACACTGAAAGAGTCCATTTTCCTGCATGTTAATTTAAAAAATACATTTTATAGGGTGACTGGCCAGGGAAGTCCTTACTCAATAAACTTCTGACTTGGAAGACTAATTCCAGGTGGATAGTACAGCATGAGAAAAGGTCCTGAGGCAAGAAGCATACCTGGGGATTTGAGAAACAGATGACACCATGTGGCCAGCAACCCCAGTGAGAGGATGAAACACCCTCTGGCCTTGTGGGTGTCTAGGACAGTTCAAACAGGAAAGCAATGAGTGCGGGAATGCGCCTGGCTCCTCACAGGGCAGTGGAACTTGAGAGAGGGGTAGTGCAGGAGATAAGGCCAGTGGGGGTACAGGTGGACACAGAAATACTAGAGCCCCAGGGGCCACTGTAAGGACTTCGGCTTTACTGAGAGGTGGGGAGATGGAGGCCTTTACTCTGGAAGTAAAAGACACCATGTGACCTGTTTTTAAGACTTCTGAGGACAGACCTTAAAGGAGCAAGGGTGGAAACAGGAAGCCTGGGAGCCTGGTTGGGAGATGTGAGCTTAACTCAGGCAGGAGACAATGGCTCTGCATTGAAAGTTCTCTTCCTCCCACTTCACTACCCCTGGGCCCTTTCTCCAGATGCCCCAGCACACCGTTTAGTGCCCCAGACCAAACACAGACTCTTAGTAGGCAAGAAACCTGTCTCTGCTCCTCAGGTCAGAGACGTGGAGGCTAGAAGCTGAATCAGGCATTGTGCAAAGCACTTGCCATCCAGGCTCTATAAGAACCCCAGAAAAAAAGCCCCACTCAGGTCCCCACTCCATAGGGGAAAAGCCTGAGGCCTCTGGCCCAGGCTTACTCAGCTATGATGCCCTTGTTAAAAAAAATTAATAAACAGAAACTTCAGTTAAATAGAGCTGGGAGGTCAGAAGGGGGAGCTCTCACACTCTACAACAGCAGATTGTTGTAGATTGTTGGGAAGAAGATTCTTCTCAATCCTGGCAACAACTCAGCCAATTAAAAGCCCTGCCAACTTCCCTTCTCCTGCCTCCTTCCCTTGTCACAGGGGCACTTGCCTGCGGCTCACTGTGGTTGCAGACCCTGAATTGCAATTCTCTGCTGATCTCAAATAAACCCAATTTTGCTGGAGAAGTAACTGGCAGTCTGTTTTAGGTCAACATTTTGGTGGCTTTTACAGGGATCTAAAGAAGACCTCTGATGGGCTGGTAAGTAAATGGGTGATGTGCCTACCTGAGCCCATTGCTGCTGATTTTCTCATTGATCTTGGAATTTGAAGGTACTTCTTTCTCCTATATCTGAGCCTCCGCCCTCTTTGCATTTTGAAGCTCTTCAGGCTTTACCTGGGATCTGTTTCAAGGTTTTGTCCTTTCTGGTTAAGGCCTTATTCTGTACTCATTTGGAACTTCAGTCTGATTTTGAAGTCAGACTGTTCCAACTGGAACTGGCTAGGCTTCAGCCCATTCCTTTGAGCACAGAGGCTATTTCATTGGGATTGTGCCAGTTTAGCCTTCAGGTCATTCCTTTGGAACAGACAGAGGTTTTCTCTTGGAACTTTGCTGAGAAGCCTTTGGCCTGGCTCCTCTAGGACCAACCTATTCCTTTAGAACTGGCTGGGTATTAGGTTTTCAGGCTGTTAGAGACATCTGAACTCTTCAGGCAAACTGTTTAAGCTATAAGCTGCTTGAGCTGTTGAGGCTTTTAAAAAATTATTCTCTTACTCTAGAAAAACCTTCTGAGAAATGGGATTCCAGTTATCTAAATATTTTGAGGGCACCCTTCTATAAGGACACTGGCTGATTTTGTGCTTAAAAATTGTAACCCTTCCTCATAAGAATTTCTAGCTAGAGATATCAACCTAAGGCAATCTAGAATATCATATGGCCAGTATGAGGAACTTTAGAAATCCCCAAACTTACTTTTCTTAAAACCGAATGGGACTATCAGAGCCCTAAAATTTCCAAAACTGAATGGAATGCCTATTTGATTGGTATTTTGAGGCTTCCAAACATTATTAGCAGCCTAAAATTGACTAAAATTGATCTAAAATAAGACTGAGGCAAACAAATAATTACAAAGCTAGAGTGGCTGCCCAAGCCTCAGGGTGTGCCTTCAGAGCCATCCTGTCTCCCCTCCCTCAGCCCCTTGTGCCCAGGCCCCAGCTCCAGGGCCACCCTGTTTCCCCTCCCTCAGCCCCTTGTGCCCAGGCCCCCAGCTCCAGGGCCATCTTCTTGCTTCTCTCCCTCAGCCCCTTGTGCCCAGGCCCCAGCTCCAGGGCCATCCTGTCTCCCCTCCCTCAGCCCCTTGTGCCCAGGCCCCAGCTCCAGGACCATCCTGAATCCCCTCCTTCAGCCCCTTGAGCCCAGAGGCCCCAGCTCCAGGGCCATCTTCCTGCCTCTCTCCTGGGCCACTGGCACCTGCTCCTGACCCTCAGTGCCCCAATATGAATTCTCCCATTGAACTTCCCCTTTTCTCTAAAACCTTTCCCACTCCCTTTTCCTTTGAACTTATCAGAACCTGTCCCTTTAAAATTAAGCCGCCTGAGGATCCAGAGAATAAACGCTCTATTTTATATATTGCCTGGACTAAAGCTGAATTGTGAGCCATAGTCAAAGATTTTTTCTCAAACAACTGGAGAGCCTCACAGATTTGCTGAAGAATTTAATACAGTCCTTCAAACTCAGCAACTTGTTTTCTTTGACTGAATCACCTAGTTCATAGCTTGTCGGGAAGGCTAAGGCCAGCATTAGATGAAAACTGCTACTTGGGAATATCCTAAAAGGCCTTTAGAATTACAACTGGGAGCCCTCCTAACTTACATGACCAGGCTCAGGTAATCACTAAGTGGCTTCATGGGGCAATTCCTACAGCTTTTCCAAAGCCTGCTGATTGGAATAAAATGCAAGCTTATACACAATAACCTAATGAATCTGTTCATGACTATTCCAATTGACTTCAGATTGTTTTTAAAGAAAATTCTGGTCTTCTTTCAGATGTTAATCCTACACAAGCAGCTTTTAACTCCATGTTTATTAGTGGGCTGAAGCAGGACCATTCCCTTTTAGCAAAAAGGACCAAGATGGAAGGGGAAATGTTCATTCCAGATTTAATTAACCTGGCAAACCAGCTCTCTCATACTCTAGAGGAGTCACCTAAAATGGAAACAGCTAAAATCCTTTATCTTCAACTGGAGCAAATAAGCCTCCTAAATGAAACAAAACCCCTCCTAGTTTCTGCTATTATTGCAAAGATCCAGGACTCTGGGAAAAAGATTGTCACAAATTTAAGTACTTCAGGCACCTTCAGTCTTTTAACCAGCCTTTTCAACATCCTCCCAATTCTCAATGATTGGACTCCAAAGAACTCCAGAGGCTCTTCCTAATCCTTCCTCTTAACTGGCTTAGAGAAACATTTCTCCAGATTGGGGTCAGTCTCTTCCAGTCCTGACACTGGAGCCACCCTCTCATTGATCAGCCCTACTACTATAAAGGAGCCCCTGCCTTAGAGTAAATAGTTTAAATAGCAGGGATCTCGAAGGAATCTATTCCATGTTGTTTTAGGACCTTTGAGAAATATACTCTTTTCTCCTTAGTTCTTCCCCCTCTATCCATTTATTAGGGCAAGACTTTTTAGAGAAGTATGCCAGAATTTCTTTCTCCCTAAAGGAGGAACTGATTCCAGAATTTGGCAGTACTCATCAAAGTAATCAACAAGGTGAATTAAATGACTTCAATATCTCTGCTCCATCTCTGATGATACTAGAGCTGATTCTAGAAGCACAGATTATCTGTCCCTATTGAATCAGCTACCATCCATCCTCCTTATGGGCAAAATCTCCAGCTGATATTGGCAAAATTCACAGATGTTCCCCACCAAGATTCAAACAAATCTCTCAAAACCTCTTCCCAGAATCGACACCATATACGTAAAGAAGCCGTTCTAGGCATAAAGGCCATAACAGAAGATCAAGGCTCAAGGCCTCATTATCCCTTACAGTAGCTCCTATAACACTCCCATTTTACAGGTGAGGAAACCTAACAGCCAAGGGTATAGGTTTGTCCAGACATCAAAGCATTAAGCAACACTGTTAATCCTTAACACCCTGTTGCTTTTCTCATGAGTTAGTTAACAGCCATTCCTACAGAAGGTAAACACTTTACTGTAATTGATTTATGCAGTACCTTTCTGTAACATTCCAACTGAAGCAACTAAATACCTTTCTGCCTTCACTGAAGAAGAAAAACTATTCACCTGGACAGTAATACCTCAGGGTTTTACTGAGTCTCCTTATTTCTCAAAAATCCTGATGGCTGATCTGATGATACAAAGTTTCCAAGAGGTTAAACTTTGATACAATATGTAAATGATTTTCTTCTCTNTGCAGTACCTTTCTGTAACATTCCAACTGAAGCAACTAAATACCTTTCTGCCTTCACTGAAGAAGAAAAACTATTCACCTGGACAGTAATACCTCAGGGTTTTACTGAGTCTCCTTATTTCTCAAAAATCCTGATGGCTGATCTGATGATACAAAGTTTCCAAGAGGTTAAACTTTGATACAATATGTAAATGATTTTCTTCTCTTCTCTCTTTCTCAAACCTCCTGGCAGAAGTCATCATCCACCTAAAGTGTTTAGCCTTAAAGGGACATAAGGTGGTGAAGATAACAGCAATCTGCCCCAAACCTAGGTTCATTATTTAGGGCATCTGATATCAGAACACGGACTACATTTAGATCCAGATAAGACTTCCTGGTGGAGAAGGCAATGGCACCCCACTCCAGTACTCTAAACCCAAAATAAAGCACCAACCTCATGGTTGATTATAGACAAAATTGAGTTCCAAATTTCTCTTATGGCCAAACCTCTGTATGTTTTACCAAAGCAAAACCACAACCCAAATTTTAAGCTAAGAACCAAATGACATAGCTTTTAAGGACTTAAAGAAGAGTTTGATGAACCCACCTGCCTGTGGGCATCCCAATAATCAGATTCCCTTTTTGTATATGAAAAAGAAGGGACTGCCCATGAGATACTTTCCCCAAAACATGGGGACCACCATCAACTCATAGGCCACTATGGCCAGCAACTGGACCCTGTCACACAAAAATACCCCTCTTCCCTAAAGCCATCACGGCCACTGTCGTTATTGTTAAGGCTGCTGAGAAAATCACTGTGGGACCTCCTTTCCATACCTCATGCAATAGCCCTCACGAATTCTCATCACACTCAGTTCTCAGCCAGTCAAATCACCTCCTGTGGAGTCCTTTTGTTAGCTGCTCTTCACATAACTCTTTTACACTGTAGTAATATGAACCCTGCTACTCTTCTATCACCAGTGAAGTACCTCACAGCGGCTTAACCTTGACGGACCACCTCCTGACTCCTCATAATGATCTGTAGGAAATTTCATTGGGAAACACTGACTTTTCATGTTTACTGATGGTTCTTTTTTAAAAGGAGACACTGGATACTGTGCTTAGTATGTTATCTCAGCTTCTTTTGATGTTGTTGAGGAAGCATCTTTACCTATGGCTACGGACAGGGGAGAGTGGTAGGCTACAGTCCATGGGTCACAAACAGTCGCACACAACTGAGCGACTTCACTTTCACTTTGGTCCAACAGCCTGAACGATGTGCTCTTACACAGGCTCCTACTTCAGCCAAGGGCAAAACCGCCAATATTTCTACTGATAATAGATACGTTTTTGGAAGAGCTTATGATTTTGGAATGTTGTGGGAGCAATGTGGTTTCCCATATTCCAGCAGAAATAAAATTTAAAATGGCCCCAATGTTCAGTGTTGGATGCAACACTTTTATTCTTCTTTGAATTATTAGTAAGATCCAGGCTATTCTAAACTTGACTCTCTGAAAGCGAAGGTAAATCACCTTGCTAAAATTTCTGCAAGGAATTCTGTCTTTAAAGGAACAGCAGCTAAACTTCTGTCTTGGTCCAAAGGGATATTCCCCTGAATGAGAACTTTAAAGCTCAAGAAGCCCCAAAATTAGCCTCAGGAAAAGAGAAGACTGGAAATTCAATGACAGTTGGTTTGATAAAAAGAGAAAGCTCTGGTTCAGACCAAATAATTACCCAGTCCTATGAGAGACTGAAATTCCCACTCCTCACCACTGTCCATGCATTAAACCACTGGTAAAGAATCCGCCTGCAATGCAGGAGACCTAGGTTCAGTCCCTGGGTTGGGAAGATTCCATGAAGAAGGGAAAGGCTATCCACTCCAGTATTCTGGCCTGGAGAACTCCATGGACTGTATAGTCCATGGGGTCGCAAAGAGTCGGACATGACGGAGTGACTTTCACTTTCTTTCACACCAACAAAATGATAGGCTTCATGAGTCAGTATTGTTGGGGAAACATTAACAAAGCCCCAGAAAGTACCTACCTCACTGTCCCCTTTGTCTAAAGTACCTCCAGGGAAGCCTGTTGGTACTGCTTCTGTAAATTTTAGATTGCTGATGGATCATTTTAGTTCTGGCAGATACATTTCATGCAACTTCCTTTAGATCATGAATCTAGGTATGTGTTAGTCATGGTCTGTATGTTGGCACACTGGGCTGAAGCTTCCCTTATAGATAGGTTACTACCCTCTTCTATGACTAAAGTACTTTTGGAAAAGATTTATCCCTACCTGGGGAACTTCTCGTAAATTTCATAATGACCGAGGAACCCATTTCACTGTCCAGGTGCTTCAACAAGTCTACACGGTTTGGCCAGTTTTTCAACACTTTTATTGCACTTACCACCCTCAATTCTCTGCTTTGGTCAAACACACTAACAGCATTCAGTTCAGTTCAGTCACTCAGTAGTGTCCAACTCTTTGCAACTTCATGAACTGTAGCACGCCAGGCCTCTCTGTCCATCACCAACTCCTGGAGTTTACCCAAACTCATGTCCATCAAGTCGGTGATGCCATCCAAACATCTCATCCTCTGTTGTCCCCTTCTCCTCCTGCCCTCAATCTTTCCTACCATCAGGGTCTTTTCCAATGAGTCAGCTCCTTGCATCAGGTGGCCAAAATATTGGAGTTTCAGCTTCACCATCAGTCCTTCCAATGAACACCCAGGACTGATTGCCTTTAGAATGGACTGGTTGGATCGCCTTGCAGTTCAGAGGACTCTCAAGAGTCTTCTCCAACACCACAGTTCAAAAGCATCAGTTCTCTGGCACTCAGCTTTCTTTATAGTCCAACTCTCACATCCATACATGATTAATGGAAAAACCATAGCCTGACTAGACGGACCTTTGCTGACAAAGTAATGTCTCTGCTTTTTAATATGCTGTCTAGGTTGGCCATAACTTTCCTTCCAAGGAGTAAGCATCTTTTAATTTCATGGCTGCAGTCACCATCTGCAGTGATTTTGGAGCCCCCTAAAATAAAGTCAGCCACTGTTTCCACTGTTTCCCCATCTATTTCCCAAGAAGTGATAGAACCGGATGCCATGATCTTAGTTTTCTGAATGTTGAGCTTTAAGCCAACTTTTCACTCTCCTCTTTCACTTTTATCAAGAGGCTCTTTAATAGTTCTTCACTTTCTGCCATAAGGGTGGTGTCATCTGCATATCTGAGGTTATTGATATTTCTCCTGGCAATCTTGATTCCAGCTTGTGCTTCTTCCAGCCCAGCATTTCTCATGATGTACTCTGCATA
>SJYX01009868.1:42440-73539 GCA_006410675.1 Oreotragus oreotragus
GATGGAGCCAAAGCAAAAACAACACCCAGTTGTGGATGTGACTGGTGATGGAAGTAGTCTGATGCTGTAAAGAGCAACACTGCATAGGAACCTGGAATGTTAGGTCCATGAATCAAGGCAAATTGGAAGAGGTCAAACAGGAGATGGCAAGAGTGAATATTGACACTTTAGAAATCAGCAAACTAAAATGGACTGGAATGGGTGAATTTAACTCAGATGACCATTATATCTACTACTGTGGGCAAGAATCCCTTAGAAGAAATGGAGTAGCCATCATATTCAACAAAAGAGTCTGAAATGCAGTACTTAGATGCAATCTCAAAAGCAACAAAATGATCTTTGTTCGTTTCCAAGGCAAACCATTCAATATCACCGTAATCCAAGTCTATGCCCCGAACAGTAATGCTGAAGAAGCTGAACGGTTCTATGAAGACTTACAAGACCTTCTAGAACTAACACCCAAAAAAGATGTCCTTTCCATTATAGGGGACTGGAATGCAAAAGAGCAGGAAGTCAAGAAACAACTGGAGTAACAGGCAAATTTGGCCTTGGAGTACAGAATGAAGCAGGGCAAAGGCTAATAGAGAGACTGCATTGGTCATAGCAAATACTCTCTTCTGACAACACAAGAGTAGACTCTACACATGGACATCACCAGATGGTCAACACCAAAATCAGACTGATTATATTATTTGCAGCCAAAGATGGAGAAGCTCTATACAGTCCACAAAAACAAGACCAGGAGCTGACTGTGGCTCAGATTATGAACTCCTTATTGCCAAATTCAGACTTAAATTGAAGAAAGTAGGAAAAACCACTAGACCATTTAGGTATAACCTAACAGCATTATTAAGATTCAACTGGCAAAACTTGTAAAGACCCTCCAAATACCTTTTTCAAAATCATTGCTGTTGGTCTTTCTAAATTGTAGAACCACCTCATTTCGAGCTCTCATACCCTTTGAGATAATCACAGATGTGCTGTACACTGGACTTTTGCCTCTTCTGACCTCCAACTAAAAACAGGAGGGATACTCCAATACTACAAAGGCCTAATTGTTTCTTTTAAAAATAACCATGTTTTAGGACTTCCCTGGTCGTCCAGTAGTTAAGAATCCGCTTTCCAATGCAGGGGACACAGTCCCCTAGTTGGGGAAGTAAGATCCCACATATCACAGGTCACCTAAGCCTGTGCACTGCAACTACTGAGGCTGTGCATTCTATAGCCCGAGTGCCACGACTGGAGAGAAGCCCTCATGCCCCAACAAAAGACCCTGCATGCCACAACTAAGACCTGAAGCAACTAAATAAGTAAATATTTTAAGGAAAAAAACAAAAAATCACATTTTGGTAAAACAATCTTTTTCACAGTGCACTCTTGGGAGAGAAAGACCTTGATCATCGTATCTTGCAACCTGGAAATTTCATCTGTTGGAAAAGACACCAAGAGAAGGAGGCTATCAGTACTGCTAACGCCCCTGTGCTGCAAAACTCCAAGGAATAAAACTCTTATTTTCATATGATACACCTAAGGAAAGCACCAAACCCTATCTGGATCTTCAAATCATCTGGTGACCTGAAAGTAGATTTCCCTGAATTGAAGCAGATGACATCTGCTGAGACAGCTTTCCAAAGATATCTAGACCAGGGCTGTTGGAAATTTGTCACCAAACCTTTGATGACATAATGTTACACATGCTCTTTAACATCTAGGATCTTGGTAACATATGGACTTTTGATAAAAAGTGCCTAAGAGTTCTCCCTCCTACCCCTCATTTCTTAAATATGACCTCAACAGATCTCCAATCTGTGCATTCTCTCCCTGATGTGGGACACTACACCCAGGAAAAGGCTTTCTTTGCATAGAAGGTCAATAAGACCCTGACACTACAAAACCTGACTCAGATTTGTGATGCTTTCAGAAAAAGATCTTGATTGAAAGGGGGAAATGTTAAAAAAAAATAAACAGAAACCTCAAGAGTTGGGAGACCAGAAGGGCAAGCATTCATGCCCTATAATGATAGCAAGAGCCCAACAGAAAGAAAGACCTCCACTTCTCTCCTGACAAGGACTCAGCCAATTAAAAGCCATGGACTCATGTTTACTATAGGCCTCCCAAATTCTTTTTACCCCCTCTATAAAAGTTTTCCTCTCCATTTTTGCTGGGGACTTGCACACGGCTTGCCATGGTTACAGACTGATTCTCTGCTGATCGGGAATAAACCCATTTTTGTTGGAGAAATAAATGGAAGTCTATTTGCTAGGTCAACATCCCCACCCTCAGTGACACCCTAAAGCTGAACTCTGGGCAGAACCAGGCACTGTGCTCCTCAGTCACCCACACCAGCAGCATATTCAGAAAATACAACTTCATTTATTCCACATGCTAATTTCATTATATCTTGAACTGGGTATAGGTGGGAGAGTGGTGGTTCACAGACAGGGCTCTCACATGGAAGGGCTAAGGACTTGGGGCAGCAGCACATCTTCTGCCTGGAAATAGTCAGGGGCCAAAAACACCAATAGAGTCTGGCTCAAATGACCCCCTCCATTTCCAGAGTAGAGGTGGGGTTGATAGGATTAGGCATTTCTCTGCTCTGGGGGAAGGTACTCAAGGTCCAGGAGTCTGAAGATGTCTTCCTCTGAGGCCACGTGGAAAACCGTCTTCTGCAACAGAATGCAGGCATTAGGGCCTGGGGGCCATTCCCTCCACTGCAGCAGATTCCCCGAGAAAGGTATGGGGAGGAGGCTAGAAATGCTGGCAGAGCCCAGCCCTATGGTAGATGCCTCTTGACGGCCCTGTGGGTTCCAGGCTTGAGGGACCTGGGGCTGATTCAGACTGTGGGCCAAAGAGAAAGCCGTTTCCTACCCCTCAGGCCTCCCATCACAGCAACACACCTGCTCCGGATCAAACAGACTATGGCTGTTCAGACAGAGGCCCCTCTCTTTCCTGCTGAAGCGGCGTAGCTCCCGCTCAAAATGCTGGGGAGAAAGCGACCACGTCTCAGCAGGGCCACCAGCCCCAGATCCCAGGGCCAGCCCCAGCAGCACACTCCCTACCTTGGAGCCAGTCCAGCCAAGCAGGGCAAAGGGGAATTGGCTGATAGGGGCAACCACCAGATCCACCCGCACAGCCTTCCAGGCGAAGCAGGGCTTCTGGGCACCACCTACAGCAGCCCCTAGGGGTTGAGGCAGGCGGAAAATACAGAAACTCCTCTCAAAGGCATCCATGGTGTGGCTCTGCTGGATCAGGTCTCCCTGCTGGCTGTGCTGGTGCTGGTGGTACAGGACAAGGCCCTGGAGGAGAACAGACGGGGCCGGGCACTGCCATGTGGGACTGAGAAACCAGGAGCTGGAACCCCAGCAGGACTCCCAGCAGGGGAAGTGGGAAGCCCCTCACCTGCTCCTTCAGGTAGCACATCACTCTGGGCAGCAGCCCTGCCTCCTGGCCCTCCTGGGGGTGGGTGATGAGGAAGTCCACGTCGTGGCCCTGCAACTTCCCCCTGAGGGGGCCAGTCTGACTCACAGACTCCATGTTCTCCCAAAACCACTCAGTGAGGGATGGCCCACCTCAGTGGTCCCACCTCAGATGCCTTCCCTGAGGAGGGCCTGGAGCTGAGCCGGACGGCGTGTCGAGTCCCCTTACCTCCGGAAGCCTCCGGCCAGCGTAACAGTGGCCCCAGGAAGGGCCTGCGTCACAGCTGCCTCCACCACTTGCTGCAGGGCCTCAGCATCTGACCGCAGGATCAGAGCACTCAGGTCCTGGTGATGCCGGAGTCCTGTGGACAGTACAGCTCTCCTCACTGGCCCAACCCAGCCCTCTCTAGCTATCTACCACCACCCCTCCTCTCTCTTAAATATTAAACTTTTATTTTAAAATAATTATAGATCCACATATAGTTGAAGGAAATAACAGGTCCTCTGTGCCCTCAGTAACATCTTGCAGAACTATTGTACATCACACCAGAATTCTGACATTGACGCAATCAAGATACAGACTATCCTTTTCAATATCTGTTTTCCTATCCATAAAATGGGACTAGGAGGTAGCAGATATGAAGAGGATAACTCTGCCACTTAAGAATACCTCACTTGAATCCAAATCCATCTCCTTACCTGTCAGAGAAATCACTGTACCTTCCACACAGTTAGGAGGGGACTAAGTGTGGGAGTTAGGGCCGTTGGCACAGTGAGAGCTCAGTAAGCACTGCTGGCCATTCCTTGAGGAGAGGTGAACAAGTGGAACCACAGATGTCACTACAGAAGTCACTGCATAATGCTCCACTGAACACACAGCTCTCTGGTCTCAATTTCTGCTGACCAACCAGACAGCTCTCCCAGGACCCCCAGGTGGCCTCCCCTCCCCGAGCCCCTGGGAAGATGTTCAAAGAGGCAACGAGTGCTGGGCTGTGAGGCTCCTTCAGAAGGGCCCCCAACCCAGGCCATGTGGAGAGATGGAGAATCCACTCAACACCTGCCACATGCTGGTCCCATGCCAAAGAGCTCACAGAATCCCATGCTTCAGAGAGAATGTAACTGAGGCTCAGAGAAGTCAAAACTCAGGGCCACGGTCTCCTACCTAGTAAGCGGCAGAGATGGAACTCGGATAAATCCAGGCCTAGTCAGCTCTCAAGTTCACGTTCTTTCCATTGCACAGTGCCACCTCCTATGAGCAGGCGCCTCGGAACCTCTCCCCACTGAGCATCAGCCAGCAGGCCAGGGCACCAAGCACCACACTGTAAGTGTGTCCAGGGCCTGGGCTTCTCTGACCTGCTCGCCCTTCCATGAAATCAAGAGTAAAGGGTCCATGCCTGGTTCAGGTCCAAGTCTAAGCAGGAGGCAGCTTACTGTGACCATTATCATTCACTGAAAATGGCTTGCGGTGGGTCCTGACTCCATTGGTTCAGGAAGCCACCAAATACAGATGCCTGTTTTCACACTCACCTTGCTCCCTGCCACACAGGCAGCCGTGAGCACACGCCATGCATCAAAGTAAGTGTTCTGTGCTGTGGGAGGCTTTCAGGACCTGGTGCTTTGGGGAAGCCCAGAGCTCTGCCCTCTCTCAGAAAGCTCACCTGCTTTCTGCTGCTGGGTTAGTCTGTGGGACTCCTCTCGGAGGTCATCCAGCGTCCGGAGCCCTTTTAGGTACCACTGGTCAGCAGTCCTTACCCCGACCCCAAAGATCTGAGTGAAGAGCTGTTTAAAGGATGAGTACAGTGTGGTCAGGAGCAAAGCTCTTACAGCAAGACGAGGATGGTGACAGTGATGTATGCCAGGCGTGTCCGAGGACAGCGCCCCTGTGGCACTGCACAAATGACCTCATTAAGTCATCATGTGGTCTGGCAGGTGGCATCCCTACTCACATTTTTCATGTTTAAATAATCTGTTCAGGCCGCACAGTGGGTGCACAGGCAGGACTCAAACCCTGAGCCTGGCCCTGATGCAAACATCACGGGGGACGGCAGGGAAGGATCAGGCCCTTCCTTGAAAAGGATCTCTCCTCAGAACTTGTACAGTACTAGCCCATGATTCCAACATCACCAAAGGAGTCATCCTAACAGTCTGTCCACTCACTGGGAAAACCATACTGTTCCCACCCAACAGTAGCTGGGATTTATTACTGTGGCTCTGCCTCTTAAAACAGCAAAAACGGGCAGTTAACAGCTAAGGGGTTGTTTTAGCAGGATCTGGAAGGAATAGCTGGGGGCTGGCTATGGCTCTGTTCCAGGAACAAACACAAGTGCCACTGCCTGGCCATGGGTCAGCAGAGGTGTCCAGGCCAGTGGAAACTATGCTGGAGCCGACCTCTCATAGGGTGGCCACCTGCCCTTGCACGGGTCTTCCACACACAGGGTGGGCCCTAGAAACTCACTGTTTCTTCCCTGACGAAAGCTCGTTCATCACGGGTGGGCACCTGCCCTAGGCCAGCCACTTAAAGAGTCCCTCCTCAGGAACTTTTGGAGCTGAAACAAAAGGGCCACCTTGCAGTGGTACAGGCTGCAGTACACACCAGGGGCACCTTCGTGGGGAGGCCGCTGGCTTGCACAGGAGGAAGAACAGCCGGGTGGCTCTCATGTCCCTGAGTCCTACTTCCTGCAGACCGGGCTGTGTTGATCCCCTGAACCAACAGCGTGAACTGGATCACTTTCACCAACAGACTCCTGAGAGGAAAGATGCTGAGAATAACCTAATCATGTTTGTAACAATAAACCTCTCGTTCATGTACTTCTCTCCTGGCCTGGACGCCTTCTGGGACTCAGGGGCACCCAGGAAGAGACAGATGGCTCTGCCCCCTCTCAGCGCCTCTCTACCCATCAACTCCTGTGTTGCCCCCACACCCCTGAGCCCCTCCGTGCTTCATCCATGGCTCCTCCACCTCTCTGAAGCTCCCCACCTCACTGATGCTCACATCCTGGGTAACCTTCCATGGCACCTGACACACCCTGCCAGGGAAGCCCCAATTCCATGACCAGTCACTGGTCTGACAACCTCCAGTCACAAAACTAGGGTGTCTGAGAAGCATGAGTGAGCATCCACAAGACCAGAAGTGGGTGGGAGCAGTGAGAAGGTGTGCTTTGGACACAGACAGGACGACACCAACAAATGAGCATGTGAGATCACAAGAGAGAGAGACAGTACAAGGATGAGCAGCCCCTCAGACTTAATCATCCCTGTGGCCCCCAGAGAAAGGATCTATTTTGTTCAGGGTGCTCTGTTTAAGATGCCAGGGCATGTAATACCCTGGAGAATATGCCATCAATAGTCATTAAGAACAGATGCTGCTGAGTGATCGAGAAAATTCCTTGTGCTCAAAACAACTTTCTTGCCCATCTGTTTGGCTGCCTCATGCATATCAGGTGTCCTCAGTAAGACCATCTCTGAGCCCAGGATGGGCCCTGCCACCCCCTCTTGCTGCCTGACATGGTGGTAACCTTGCTGTGGCTCAGGGGGAACACCGTGGAGCTGCGGGCCCCTGCTCAGGGCTGCCCTGCGTACCTTCATGGTCTGGTACCTCTCCGAGAGCCGGACTCTCTCCACCTCATCACACACTCCATGTTCTAGCAGCTCCTGTGGGAGGAGACATAGCTTCACTGGAAAGAGGGCTGGGGGGACCAAGGCTTCAGCAGAACCCCTAACACCCAGAATTGGGATCTTTGTGGGGTCAGGATCCCAGGGAACTTGTAATGAAAAATGTACCCAGGGATCCCTCCAAGCCCCTTGGGCAAGGAACAGGGGCCACCTCTCAGGTAAACAAGCCCCGGGGTATGTCAACAACTGCTTTTTTAAAATATAGATTGAATTCAATAAGACTTCTTTTAAAAGCAGGGGATGCAGGTTCAGTCAGGGAACTAAGATCTCACATGCCATGCAGCCAAAAAATAAAATAAATTTTCTTAAAAAAAAAACACGCATAAGTGAATTCAAAAGTATTTTTTCTGTCATGATAAATTTCCTCAGTGGTAACGTACAAAAGGACAACTTCACATTTTAAAAAGAAGTGCTCATGCTCAGGGGTCCTCTCCCACCATCCCTCACAGTCTGGGCCAACGCCCATGATGCCAGCTACCAGTCTGCCAGACTCCTGGCAGCTCCCTTGGCTGAGATCTTTCAGTCAGCCTCAGGCAGGTGGTGCAGACCCAATTTACACATGAGGAATGTGGGTGAATAGGGTGGTTTGCTGCTGCCTGGGCACCATCAGTGGCCACAGCTGGGCTCTGAGCCATCCAGTCACCTGCCCTCACCAGGCTCCCGGGCCTCCTCACCACCTCCCATTCACATTCACAGCTCTGCCCTTCTACATGCAGTGAGCACAAACCTGGACAACCCTGCAGGAGTGTTCTCCGAAGTGGGGCAGGCCCTGCAGCTGGCTCAGGGCTGTGACCGGGCTGGGGAGGGCCTTGAGCACTGAGGCCGCTCTGTAGAAGGAGATCTGCCGGCCTTCACTGCCATCAAAGCCAGCGGCCTCTGCCAGCGTCTCCAGAGCCTCCTGCAGGGAAGGGTCCTTGGTAAGAGGAAGGGATGGCGGAGTGCCTTACCCTAACCCTCCCTCCAAGCCTGGGACACGGGAGGGCCTGGCTCCATCCCAGGGGAGCAGGGGAGCAACAGCTCACCGAGAGGCTGGCATTATGGTGCACGAGGGGTGTGGGACGCTGGCAGGCATAGGGCAGCATCCATGCTGGTCTTGGCATCTTCTTTTTGGGCACAGCCACCTAGGGATGGGCAATGCACAGGCTACTTTCAGGCTGCAGGGTTGGCAGAGGACCAGTCAGCCCTCCAGAGCCCCACCTCTCCTGGCAGGGGGGTCACCTAGGGCTCTCAGGACAGGAGCCGACTCAGAGAGGGTAGAACTGCTCGAGGCACAGGGCAGAGGCCAGCGCAGCAGTAGCAGTACAATGCTACCTCTCGCAGGGCACGTGTTCTGTCACTTCCTCTCAATCAAGTGGGCCTGACATGCCTATCACCCTCACGTCACAGATGGGGACTCTGAGACCCTGTGGCTCATGGGCAGAGCCAGGATTTGAATGCAGGCAGCCCTGTTCTGAGCCCACACCTGAACCCCCCCCACTGTGCTCACCCAGGAAGCACTGGGACCTTCCTCATGGTGGTCTGGATGGGGCCCTCACTGCCCAACTCACGGGAAGGACACTGAGCCACTGCTGCCATGTCACCTGTCCCAGCTGAGGTCTGGCCAGCACTGGGGCTTCCTCAGTGGCTCTACCCTAAGCCTCCACCCGGCTCACCTCCAGGCGGTGCCGGCATTCCACAGGGACAGGCTGCCCAGCTGCCATGCTCTCTGTGAACCAACTTATGTCTAAAAGCGCTGGGCGGGTACAATCTAGGGGAAGAGCCGACGTCTTGCGCTCCTGCCAGCAGACAGCCTCCTCTGCTGAGGTCCCCTCCATCACCACATGTGTCACCTCCGGGCTGGGTGGAGGGAAGAGATTGTGAGGTCTGGAGCCCTGTCCCAGGCCTGCCATTCTTCCTGCTCCATTCTACATCTCCAAGCCTTCGCCAATACTATCCCCTCTGCCTGGTGGGCATCTGTTCACTCCAGATTTTCAGCCCCTCCTCCTGGCAGCCAAACATCTCCATCACTCCAGCATCTGCTGAGCTGTGGTTCTCTGCTCTAGCTAGGATCACAAGCCCAACCCTTTTTTGGTGTTAGTTTGTCTGACTTCTTCTCCCCGAAACCCAGAGAAAGGAGAGGCCAGGGGCCTGAGGTCCAGGAAGCAGGGCGGGTTGGTGGGGGGCGGGGGGTCCTACTTCCAAGTGCTGGAGACAGACTACTTGGCTTTGAACTTCAGCTCTGCCCACACTTGCTCTGTGCCCTTGAGCACATCATTTATCTCTGTACTTTTGACTTCCAACTCTGCAAAGCAGAGATATTAATATATGTACTTTGTAGGCTTGCTGTAAAGATTAAACGAGCTAATAATAAGCAAAAGGGCTTAGATAGTGCCCAGCACACTCTAGGCTGCTGTCATCATCCTGAGTGGGTCTGCAACAACCCTTGGTATGGTTAACTAAGCTTCAGGGGGACTGGCCCCTAGGTTCACTTTGCTCTCTCAACTTCAAAAACGATGGAAACCCTCCTCCCTTACTCTTAGCATTGCTTCCAAGAGCATTCTACTCTTGGAAGTCTCACTTAAATCACTTTCTCAGCCTGAGGAAAGAGATCTGTTTAGCTAACAGGGCAAGATGAATTCACCTAAGGAAACGTTACTAACCCAACATACACCCACATGACTTTTACAAAGCCTCCGGCATGTTCTCTCCGTGTCCTACAGAAACACTCCTGGCCATAACTGCTAACACCCTTTTACAAAAAAGGAAATTAACAAAAGCCCTATGACTGGCCACGAAGTGCCAGGGTTAACTTGGAATACAAAAGCCTCAGGTGCCCCTCCGCCCCAGGGTCAGCTGCGTGGGAGTCTTTTCAGACCTCAATATCCTCAGCTGTAAGGTAACCCCTTACAAGTGGCTGGGCAGCTGCAAAATTCCGAGCNTCTGGGGTTGTCCTGAGCGCAAGGGCGGGGAAAGGGGCTTAGTGGTTGGTTGGTGGCTGGTGGGAGTGGAATAGTTCTCAGGAGCGGAATATCCACTCTACCCCTTTCCCTTCGCCTCCTCCGACTGGATCTGGCGGGACAGATGGGCCGCGGAAACCTGGCGACGAGGGGTCCTTGGACCGCGGGCCCGGGCAAACGCGCTAGCTTGAAGCGTGCTGGTGGAGTAGTCGCTTCAAACCCCGGGAACGGGTTTTCAGTCTTTTTCAATCGAACGGTGTTAGGACGACTGGCCGGCCATTTGGAAAAATAGAAGTTGGCTCCCTCCCTCACGCTTAACACCAAAATAAAATCCAGATGGATCAAACATTCAAATCTAAGAAAGAAACAACACAAAAAATGTGCTGGGAAGTCGATGAATGTTTTTTCAACCCTAAGTATCACAATAAGTCTGGAGACACTAAAGGGAAAAAATGATAAGCTTGACATACATATTTTAAATTATTTAAAAATTAAAAGGCAAACGGGGAGGAATACTGTGACACATTTTGAATTTAATTCCTGTAATTAAGAAATTGTTCACAGATAAATAAGGAAAATACAATGAGCAAGAACACCAGTAGGCAATTTACAGAAGAAAGGCTTCTCAAAAACATACCAGGGACTTCCCTGGTGGTCCAGTGGTTAAGATTCCACCTTTCCACTGCAGGGGTTGTGGGTTACATCCTTGGTGGGAGAACTAAGATTCCCCTATGTCCCACAGCCAAACAATTTTTTTTTTTTCCCTTTTAAAAACAAACACGCACCAGATTGCCTGACGGGTCCAATCACCACACAATGGCAAATTTAAATGAATATTTTTACCTGTCACATTAACCAATGTTTACAAATTGATCACACATGAGGAAATTGGCAATTTGTAGGAGGGACTTTTTCGAAGCCAATTTAGCAACCATACCTAACAAAATGAAAACAGAAATCTCACCCCACAATTCCTTTTCCAAGATTGGTATTGCATTGAATCTCTAGATCAGGTTGAGAAAGCAGACATCTTAACAACTTTGAGTGTTCTTTGTGTCTCTCCTATTTTCAGGCACTACATTTTGGAATCTCTTTGTTATACCATGTGATGTCGTTCATCTCCCTCCCCCACTCCCCACACCCCACAACCTTTCACTAGTCAGTGGGCACAGGGCTGAGGGAGGCAGGTGCCTGAGACCAGGTCCCTTCTAGGCCTCCCCACCAGCTCCCAGTCTGCCCTCCTGGGCCCAGCACACACACTGTGAAGCTGGGAGGCCTGGGATGCAGACCCTCTCTCATTTCCCATGCTCATTTCTCCTCCTGGCATGTGGAAAGGGGGAGCTCCCAGCTTCTTCGTAAGGGGTTACTTCCCCATCTACGGGTGCTGCCTTTCCTCAGGGAGCAGTAGTCTATCCCCTGAAACGACTTCTGTTCCTAAAAGGCCTCTGGCTCCATTTTGGGTACCTGAGTTCTCTCCTGGGGAGGAAGAGGCAACTTTTAATGACCTACCATACCTGAATACTTAAAACACTGGGCGGCTTGCAAAAATGAGGAACATGGGGCTTTCCGTGGGCCCAGGGAGGCTTTGTGAGGGGTGATCCTTGGTAACCACCCAGTGGAGGCCTGGATACCAATGCACAAGGCCATGGCCTTGATGGTTGCCCTTTTCCTCTTCTCCCCTTCCTGGACCTCCAGGTCACTGTCCAACCAGCTGAGAAGTGGAGACCTCAGCCCTCTCTTTCCAGTAGACCTGGCTTGGAGTTCCCAGATGTCTAAGTCCTCAGCTTCCTGCTGCCCACACTGAGACCAGCCCCCAGAAAAGTGAGAGGCTGCACAGGCCCTCTCAGCTGCCCTGAGGGTTGCAGTCCACCCCCTGCTCTGCACTGTGGTATCTCATGCTGTGTTTTGGATTAGTTTTACCCAGATGTATGAGCTTGCATTTTTCCAAGATGAATCTCATTTAGCTATTTCCTGTTCCCACTTCCAGTTCAGGAAAGGCCCCTGGGGGTGATTTTTTAGACCTCATGACCTTCGCAAAACCTCCCCACGGAGCACCTTCTTTGATGTTCACTTTAGTGCTGTTGGCGCCCATCCTCTGCCTATCCTCTGCCCTGGCTCTAAGGCCCAATCCGCCCCCTGCCGGTTCCCGTCCCCTACCGGCTACTTGCCAGCAGCATTCCAGAGGGCGTGCGGTCAGACTGCTGATGCTGCTGCTGGACCGGAGCTCCTGCGGGCCACTGGCCCAAAGCTCTGGCCTCAAGTGCTGGCCCTGTACTTTCCTGAGCTACTCACCGCATCTCTGTGGGTTTGGGCTACCTGGTCCACTCAGGCTGACAGAACAAAATACCACCGACAGGGCAGCTTAAATGAAAAAATATTTCTCATTGTTCTAGAGGCCAGCAATCTAGGATCAAGGTGTGGCAAGGCAGGTTTCATTCTGAGGCCTTCTTTCCTGGTTTGTAGGCGGCCACCATCACTGTGTGTGCCCATTCAATCTCTTTGTGTGCTCGTGAAGAGAGAGAGANTGTTCTAGAGGCCAGCAATCTAGGATCAAGGTGTGGCAAGGCAGGTTTCATTCTGAGGCCTTCTTTCCTGGTTTGTAGGCGGCCACCATCACTGTGTGTGCCCATTCAATCTCTTTGTGTGCTCGTGAAGAGAGAGAGATCTCTTCCTCTCCCTTAAGGTCGCCAGTCATATCAAATTAGGACCGCACCCCATGACCTCATTTAACTTTATTACTCTTAAATGCCCTTTCTCCAAATGGAGTCACTTTGAGGGTTAGGGCTTCAATAGACGATTTGGAGGGAACACAATTCAACCCACAGCTCCCGGTGTATTTGGTCCTGTGGCTGCTATAACAAATAAGCACAAACTGGGTAGCTTAAGACAACAGAAATGCATTCTCTAGCAGTTCTGAAGACCAGAATTCTAAGCCATGTTCCCTCTGAAAGCTCTAGGGCAGAGGTCCCCAACCTTTTGGCACCAGGAACCAGTTTCGTGGAAGAGTGTTTCCACAGACCAGCCCACGGTGGCAGGGGCGGGGGAATGGTTTCTGGATGATTCAAACATATTACATTTATTGTGCACTTTGTTCCTATTATTATTATTATTACATCAGCTCCACTTCAGATCATCAGGCATTAGGTTCTGGAAATTGAGGACCCCTGTCCTAGATGACTATCCTTCCCACCTCTTGTATCTTCTTGTGGCTCCCAGTATTCCTCGGCTTGGGACTGCATCCCTCCAACCTCTGGCCCATTTCCAGTGGTTGTCTTCCCTCTGTCCCTTCCCCTTTGCTTACATTTTTTAAGGTTTTAAAATTTTTTATATTTAAAAAAATTTTTGGCTGTGGGCAGGATCTGGAGTTGGAAGAGCAGACCAAGGGGTGGAGAAGAATCCCTGACTCCCTCTCCCTATGGGGAACTGGCCTGAGAATGATGGAGAAGAGACGTTCTTAAAATGAAGGCTCTTTGAGTTCATTAGGGGCTTTCCAGATGGTGCTAGTAGTAAAGAACCTACCTGCCAATCCGGGAGAAGTAAGAGATGCAGGTTAGATCCCTGGATCGGGAAGATCTTCTGGAGGAGGGCATGGCAACCCGCTCCAGTATTCTTGCCTGGAGAATCCCATGAACTGAGGAGCCTGGTGGGCTATGGTCCGTAGGGTCTCAGAGTCAGACCCAACTGAAGAAACTTAGCACACATGCACTTTGAGTTCATTGGTCCAACCAACTCTGACTCAACATGATTAGCCATGGGAGGAGAAAGGCTAAGGGGTCTGGAAGAATTACAAGAAGAGGGATGTTTGCTGGGCACCTAGGAATAAGAGCAAAGAGCTGAGTGGCCAGGTAGAGTGAGCAGGGGTGGGACAGGAAGGGAGGCCCATCAGCAACTGACAGGACTGACTTCTACGTAGAACTTGGAGCATGGGGGAATGTGATCCCACTCAGCTTTCACAAGACCACCCTGCCCCCGCTGCTGTCTGGAGAGCAAACTGAGGGGCAAGGCAGGAAGCCAGGAGACCCCTCTGATCCAGGTGGGGTGGAGGTGGGGTGACTGGACCAGGCTGAAGCGTGTGAGTGGAACAGACCAACCTGGTTAGCGGGTCAGATCTAACAGTCAGAGACAAAGAGGAGAGACTTGCTCAATGTCCTGAGATAGAACAGCCTGTGGGGAGCTCTGGAGTGGGGCTGCAGACCAGGTCCCCTAAAATTCAGTAGAAACAGAGGCGAGGATTCCAGTCTGACAGCTGCGGCCAGCACCCTGGGAGGGGCGAGGTCTATAGCTACAAATTAGGGATTGCTGGGGGCCAGGAGGTCACCAGATATAGAAGACGTGCAAGCACTGAACCCCGGATTCCCCCAAATTAGAGATTAGAGACTGTCCCCCAGAGCAGAGGTGGGGCAGGGGGAACTGGTGTCCAAATGGAAAGGCTCTCACAGCAGAAGGTATGAGCGATTCTATCAGGTGCCTGAAGGGTCACCTGAGATGAGGACCGACAAGTGACTGGGTGCCTGGGGTTGACCCAGTTCTGATGGTGATGACAGGTTGGTCCTGCCCTCATCTCCTCCAGATCCCCTTCATCATCCATCCTCTTCAGGGTGGTGCGTGGCTTCTGTCACCAGTTATGTAAGTCACTTAACCTAAGCCCCAGTCTGCTCATCTGTAAGCGAGAGTAATAAGGTGCCCTTCTTCCCAAGGCTGATGTTCAGACTGAATGCAAACTGAGAGATTTAAGAAACATTGGTCAATCACAGCACATGGGCCTCATTTGGATCCCAATTCTAAGTAAAGTGTAAAAACTGAAACATAGGGGACTTCCCTGGAGATCTAGTTAAGACTTCCCCTTTCAGTGCAGGGGGCGTGGGTTTGATCCCTCATTGGGGAGCTAAGATTTCACATGCCTCGCAGCCAAAACAAAACAAAACATAAAACAAGCAATATTGTAACAAATTCAATATAAACTTTATAAATGATCCATATTAAAAAAAACTTTAAAAAGTATGCTGCAATCAGAAAATATATACCCTGCTTGATATTAACAATGTATATTAAAAGAAATGTGGTTGAGAGTAATCATGTGTAGCATTGGTTATGTTAGAGCAGGAGAGAGAGAGAGAACAAGAGGCAGGCAGGAAGAGTTCTTTCTTTCATAAGTACACAGTAAAATATTTCCTGGTGAAATCACATGATGTCTGGGATATGCTTCAAAATTAAGGTGGGGGAAAAAAGAGGACTCAGATGAAACAAGATGGGCCTGGAGTTGAGAATTTTGATGCTGGAGGTAGGCGGAAAGTTCGGCACATCATCTCTCCACTTCTGCATGTGTTTGAAATTTCAGTAATGTTTTTTAAGCACATGCGCTTATACAGGATGAGATCAGTGCTCTGCCAGGAGCAGTTCTAAGCCCTTTACACGTGTCAGCTCATTCAGACCCAGGACATTCTTGTCCGCAGACGACATCCATGTCCCCATCTTGCTGGGGAGAAGAGAGAAACACAGAGAGGTCAAGTGACTTGCCAGAGTTTGCAGAGCTAGTGAAAAATAGCATTGGGATGCTGTCTTGGAAAAACATTCCTGTGTTCTCCTTTACTCTCACATGACACTTCTGACGCTTGCCGTGGATTTTCCACACCCAGCAATTCTCCAGCACCAGTTGGGTGTCCTAAGTTTAACTCAGTTCTGACACTGACCAAGGTTAGTGCAGAACCCCTCCCCGCTCCACACACACACAATTCAAATGCCAATCTTAGATCCAGGTTGTCACTTTGATCTTGAGTGGCCTGGCCTGCAGTGACTTGAAGTGGGGGTTTTGGTTCCCAGCCAGAGATTGAGGTCAAGTCATGGCGGTGAGAGCACCAAATCCTAGCCACTAGGCCTAGCGACAAGGCTCTGGCTCTTCAGCTTTGCAGAAAAGAACTGCCACAAAGACAGAAAGTAGTAAAACAAGTAAAGTGTTTATTAGGAGGGAAAAGAGTACAACGCATGTGGATAGACACACATGCGCGCTGAGACATTCGCACCCTCATGGCGGTTTGAATCACTTTGGGGGGCATTTCTTCCAGGTTTCTTTTGCCTGGTTTTGATTTGCCTGGTTCTGTGGCCGTATTTGGTATATCTCAGGGTCTGCTCATGTGTGCATGCTCATCCCTTAGCCAAGATGGAGTCTAGTGAAGAGGCTCATGGGTGATTGACATCACTTACTATGAGGTGTCATGCCCTCCCTTTTTGACCTCCAAGGAGTCTTTCTGCACATGTGTATTCAGGGAGGTCTCCTTAACTTTGAGAAGGAGGAATATGTGGTCTTCTATCTCTTATCTGGGCAGAGCTCAGCCTTCTCCATCATCCTGCTTTTATGCAGTTTCTGCTATTATAGAGCTTCTGTCCATGGGAGAAGCTGTCCAGCCTGAGGCCCATCTATCTCCTCCCTCAACCTGTGCTTCTGACTGATCAGCTATTAGTTGGAGTTTCCACCATCCCCTCCTCCAGTTTGGTAATTTGTTACAACAGCTCACAGGACTTGAGACTACTAAACTACCAGCTTATCACAAAGGATATTGAAGGATATGAATGAACAGCCAGATGAAGAAATAGATATGTTGGGGTCCAGAAGTGTCCTGAGCACAGGAGATTCTGTCTCCATGGAGCTGGGGTGAGCCCCCCTCATATGAATGTGTTCACCAACCAGAAGCTCTCTGAACCCCATCTAGGGATTTTTATAAAGGGGCCTTCATCACATGAGAATGATCAATCAATAACTCAATCTCCAGCCCACTCCTCTACCCAGATGATAGGGGGCAGGGCCAAAAATGCCAAGCTCCTAATCATGGCTTGGTCTCTCTGGTGACCAGCCCTGATCCTGAAGCCATCCAGTAAGCCACTCAGAATCACTGAATTAGAACAAAAAGATCCTTCTTTCTGCCAGTAAATTCCAAGGGATTATAAGCTCTGTGTCACGAACTGGGTTCAAAGATGAAATATTTGAACAAGAAACGCTCCTAGTGTTCTTATCACTCAGGAAATTCCAAGGGATTTAGGAACTCTGCACCAGGAACCCAGGGCAGAGACCAATACATATTTTTTTCTATCATTTCACAGATGTGACCCGGGGAGCCTTGGCTCCATCACAGAACTCCTGGTCTTTGTGCTTCCAAAACTCCCAGATGAATCTATGTCACAAACTTACTTGTTCTCTCTGGAGGATCAGATGGTTCGAAATTCAGTAAAACATATGATAGTCAGTTTGTTATTTTGCCTACTTGTGTTTTCTAGTTTTTCTACAAAGAGCACACACCACTTGCATGATAAAGAGATTTGTAATAAGAGTTTTTGATAGACACAAAGCCAGCAGCAGCAGTGAGGCCAGGTGCCCTGGGCTCAGGGCTCCCGCCCACTAGGGTGCAAGGGTTGCAGGGGAGTTACACTGAGACTTCCCCAGCCTCACCCCTGTTTCTGATGGCCCACAGCTGGCAGGATTTCAGACCTGGCCACGAGGTCAGCAGGACTGTTGGGTGTCCAGCCCAGCAAACACACTTGGGGCCCATTGCAGCCCTGCCCTGTGAGGGGCACATACTAATTTTGGGGTGTGGCATCTTGAGGGGCAGGGGTAGGGTGATCCCTGAGGCTTTGTGAGAGTGCCAGGTGCAGGAACAGCTGCCTGGAAGTGAGGAAGTGGAACAATGAATGTGGACAACTTCTTCAAGGAGCTTGGTTATTAAGAGGAAGGTCAGGGTAGAGAGGGCAGCTATGAGTTCCAGCACTAAGAACTCTGGGCACGATAGGGGCTTTGAGGACATTCTGGCTCTTCATGCTAATGGCAGGAGCTGTGGAGCTGGGGACATAGCTGCTGAGGGTCCTCTTCCTCCTACAGAGCTTGTCACTACTTCTCGTTTCTGTTGGCTGGCTTCTGGCTCAGGTCTGCAGACAAACATGCAAGAATGTGACTACCTTACAAACAAAAAGATTATAAAATGGCTAATACTATGATGTGTTTCTTAGTCTTATACTTTCTTGGGATTTCAGCTTTTACACCTTCTACCAGATACTACTTTTTTTTTTTTAAACAACTTTCTAAGATCTTCATAACCTTATCAGACACAAAAGTGAAAATAATATCATCTGTAGCAAAGACTTTTCATTATTCCTCAGTGTCTATTGTCTCATTCTTTTTTTTTTTTTTTTTTTTCAGGTCTCATTCTTATTTAGTAACAGAACTCCTGACATTTAGCTGGCACATGGTCATCAGAAAAAGACTAAACTTCTTGGCTTCCCTTGTAGCTGGGTGTGGCCCATGACTGAGATCTGGCCAAGGCCCATGGAATGAACTTGGAGCTTTGTGTGAGCTTCTAGAAAAAGTTCTTAAAGGAAGAAACTATGTTCTGCTATTCCTTTCTGCTGGCTGGCATGATGCAATGATGGCTGGATCTCCAGCAGCTGCTTTGTACCATGACATGGAAGCCAGATGCAGAAAATGGAGGCACAACAAAATGAAAAGAAAGGGACTCTGGACTGGTCTTCATCTTGAAGACAGGATCACATCAATTATCGAGGCCTATTTGGTGCTCACCCACTGCCATGCTCCTCACCAATGCCAGTACTACCCTCTTTCCCTAGTCAGTTCTGACCAGTTCCAGGACTGTTGTCTGTCTCACAAGATCCTGTTAAGGTATTCATCCTACATTTAGCCATTTAACAGATATTTACTCAGGGCCTCTGCATGCCAGAGAGCTGTCGTAGTAAATGTCACAGCCCCTGATCCCTTGGTCTTGCGACACTGGCAGTGCTGGTATGGAGAACAATAATAAACATTTGCTGAGTAACCAACCACCCAACGCAGCAGATTAAAGCAGTCCCATTTATTAGCTCACTGCCCGCCAGCTGTCTGGGCATCTCCTCCCATCTGAGCCCAGCTTGGCTGCTCTTGCTGGCCTCCCTCTTGTGTCCAGCCTGTGGCAGCCTGTCTCGCGTGGTCCCAGCTTGGCCCCCTGTGGTCTTGTCCTTCAGCAGGACAGCCCAGGTGTGCTCACACACACAGTTCTGAAAGTTTGGAGGAGATGAGAGCGGATGCCACAAGCATTTTTTTCAAGCCTCTCCTTGGACTGAGTTTGTCCCTGCCTGGCTGACCAAAGTCATCAGAGGGCCATGCCTGTAGTCAGAGTGGGCGGCGCTGCAAAGTTACAGGGCACAGGGCAAAGGGAGGCTGCTTAGCTGGAGCCATTAGCACCAGCAGTATAGCCTAATGGGTCCATGTGTCAGAAATAAAGTAGCCATGTGGGAAGCTGGATAAAGGCCTAAAGGTATGATGTCTGAGGAAAGGGCACCACACGCAGAGAGACAGCAATACATCCCCTGTGGCAGGACATGCTCATGATGGGATTTCCTCCCACTCAATCAGGAATGTGTTGTCTTCGTCTGGGGAGGAGGACAGGGGAGGCTTCCTCAGGGGCTAAAGCAGCACCTCATTTCCAGAAGTCCCTGTGGACAGGTTGGGCATCCCAGGCTCCTCACCTCCAGAGCCACAGGCTCCTTGCTCCTTGAGGCCACAGTGTGCCTCAGGGCAGGAGAGTCTGTCCCCGATGTGGGGGAGGGTTGCAGATGTTGGGTCACATTCTTGTTTATAAGGCTGGCATCCAGCTTCCCAAGAAGATGAGCCCCACGCCTACCCAGCCCTGGGGTCCTCTCATGGCTCCTTGGGAGGTGCCTGGCACATGGCCAATCCCTCCAGCAGCTGATTGGAATAAGGCACAGGGTAGAGTCCCATTGCCTGGTCCGAGACCCCTCTGGCAAATGCATCGAGCTGAAGTCCAGACTGAAGTTCTGGGGTGTGGAGGGGCGCTGGGCTGCAGAGGGACTCAGAGGCCCTCCATACTACCAGGGACCTGTGGGATGATGGCTTGTCGGGGCTCAGCTGTTTTAGGGGGTGTACTGGTCAGGGTTCCCCCTAGAAACAGAACCCACAGGATGCATATACAGAGTGTGTGTGCTAAATCGCTTCAGTCTTGATCGATTCTGCAACTTTATGGGGGGTAGCACATCAGGCTCCACTGTCCATGTGGATTCTCCAGGCAAGAATACTGGAGTGGGTTGCCGTGCCCTCCTCCAAGGACATATACAGAGAGAGACTTACAATGAAAGATTGGGTCACATGATTAGGGAGGCTTTAGTCTGTTATCTGTGAGCTGGAAGCCCAGGAGAGCCAGTGGTGCAGTTCACGGGCAGCGCAAACCCAAAGGCCCAAGAACCAGAAGAGCCGATGTCCAAGGGCAGGAGACGGATGTCACAGTCCAAGTGGAGACTGGGGCCACCCCCTCTGGGGGCCATCTGCTATTCTCAGTGACTGCTTTAGTTCAGTGACTCTCTTTCAGAAGTAGCCTCACAGACACATCCAGAAATAAAAACTCACCAGTGATCTGGACATGTCTTCCCTGGTAGCTCAGTTGGTAAAGAATCCACCTGCAATGCAGGAGACCCTGATTCAATTCCTGGGTCGGGAACATCCCCTGGAGAAGGGAAAGGCTACTCACTCCAGTTTTCTGGCCTAGAGGAGTCCATGAGTCCATGGACTCGCAAAAAGTCAGACACAACTGAGCAACTTTCACTTTCACTAGCCCAATCAGGGGACACACAAAGTTAGCCATCATAGTGAGTTTCTGTTCTTTGTAACAGATGATCCTGAATGACAGCATTTGATTTCCCAGTACTGCCTCCACCAGGAGGGTTTTAATCTTTAGGAATTTGATATTGGAAAAGTAGTCCTCAGTGTATTCTAATTTGCATTTGCATATTTTTGTGTGTGAGGTCAACATGTTTGCATATGATTACTGGCCACTTATGTTTCTTCTTTTGTGAACTGCCTATGTCTCGGGACTCACTCGTGAAAATGGTAGCAAGGTTGGACTTCCCTCGCAGTCCAGTGGTTAAGACTCTACACTTCCACTCCAGAGGGTGCAAGTTTGATCCCTTGTTGAGGAACTAAGATCCTAAATGCAGCTCAGCCAAAATAATAATAATAAAGGAAACAAGGTCAAATAGCTTTAAAAATGTAAAAAGAAAAAAAAGGGGGGGGGCTTCCCTAGTGGCTCCGTGGTAAAGAATCCACCTGCCAGTGCAGGAGACACAGATTAGATCCCTGATCCAGGAAGATCCCACATGCCGCACAACAACTAAGCCCTTGCACCACAACTGTTGAGCCTGTAGCTCTAGAGCCCGAAAGCGGTAACTGCTGAGCCCCTGTGCTGCAATTACTGAAGCCCACGCACCCTAGAGCCTGTGCTCCACGACAGGAGAAACCACCACGAGAAGCCCGAGTGTCACAGGTGGGGGCTAGAGAGTAACCCCCACTCGCCACAACTAGAAAAAAGCCCACGTGGCAACGAAGACCCAGCACAGCCAAAAAAATAAAAAATAAATAAGAATGGCTTCCCTGTATTGAAGAATGAGTACTTTTCAGTCACAGCTTTCTAGATGTATTTCAGTGGATCCTTGTGCCTTTTCACAAGGGAGTGATAGAATTAATATTATCCCATTGTACAGAGGAGAGAAACTGAGGCTTGAAGAGAAACTCTGAGGCCACGGACAGCTCCTAAAATGTTTTTCTTTCTGATCTCGGGGTTGCAGGTTTATTTCCAGTGTTTTGTTTGCCTTTTAACTTCACTTTCAGGATATTTTGAACAGAAATCTAGAGCTTTTATGCAACCAAAATTCTCCATCCTCCTACAGTTTCTACTTGGAAAGACTTCCCCCACGAAAATATAAGCACAGATTNTTTTTTTTTTTTTTTTTTCAGGTCTCATTCTTATTTAGTAACAGAACTCCTGACATTTAGCTGGCACATGGTCATCAGAAAAAGACTAAACTTCTTGGCTTCCCTTGTAGCTGGGTGTGGCCCATGACTGAGATCTGGCCAAGGCCCATGGAATGAACTTGGAGCTTTGTGTGAGCTTCTAGAAAAAGTTCTTAAAGGAAGAAACTATGTTCTGCTATTCCTTTCTGCTGGCTGGCATGATGCAATGATGGCTGGATCTCCAGCAGCTGCTTTGTACCATGACATGGAAGCCAGATGCAGAAAATGGAGGCACAACAAAATGAAAAGAAAGGGACTCTGGACTGGTCTTCATCTTGAAGACAGGATCACATCAATTATCGAGGCCTATTTGGTGCTCACCCACTGCCATGCTCCTCACCAATGCCAGTACTACCCTCTTTCCCTAGTCAGTTCTGACCAGTTCCAGGACTGTTGTCTGTCTCACAAGATCCTGTTAAGGTATTCATCCTACATTTAGCCATTTAACAGATATTTACTCAGGGCCTCTGCATGCCAGAGAGCTGTCGTAGTAAATGTCACAGCCCCTGATCCCTTGGTCTTGCGACACTGGCAGTGCTGGTATGGAGAACAATAATAAACATTTGCTGAGTAACCAACCACCCAACGCAGCAGATTAAAGCAGTCCCATTTATTAGCTCACTGCCCGCCAGCTGTCTGGGCATCTCCTCCCATCTGAGCCCAGCTTGGCTGCTCTTGCTGGCCTCCCTCTTGTGTCCAGCCTGTGGCAGCCTGTCTCGCGTGGTCCCAGCTTGGCCCCCTGTGGTCTTGTCCTTCAGCAGGACAGCCCAGGTGTGCTCACACAGTTCTGAAAGTTTGGAGGAGATGAGAGTGGATGCCACAAGCATTTTTTTCAAGCCTCTCCTTGGACTGAGTTTGTCCCTGCCTGGCTGACCAAAGTCATCAGAGGGCCATGCCTGTAGTCAGAGTGGGCGGCGCTGCAAAGTTACAGGGCACAGGGCAAAGGGAGGCTGCTTAGCTGGAGCCATTAGCACCAGCAGTATAGCCTAATGGGTCCATGTGTCAGAAATAAAGTAGCCATGTGGGAAGCTGGATAAAGGCCTAAAGGTATGATGTCTGAGGAAAGGGCACCACACGCAGAGAGACAGCAATACATCCCCTGTGGCAGGACATGCTCATGATGGGATTTCCTCCCACTCAATCAGGAATGTGTTGTCTTCGTCTGGGGAGGAGGACAGGGGAGGCTTCCTCAGGGGCTAAAGCAGCACCTCATTTCCAGAAGTCCCTGTGGACAGGTTGGGCATCCCAGGCTCCTCATCTCCAGAGCCACAGGCTCCTTGCTCCTTGAGGCCACAGTGTGCCTCAGGGCAGGAGAGTCTGTCCCCGATGTGGGGGAGGGTTGCAGATGTTGGGTCACATTCTTGTTTATAAGGCTGGCATCCAGCTTCCCAAGAAGATGAGCCCCACGCCTACCCAGCCCTGGGGTCCTCTCATGGCTCCTTGGGAGGTGCCTGGCACATGGCCAATCCCTCCAGCAGCTGATTGGAATAAGGCACAGGGTAGAGTCCCATTGCCTGGTCCGAGACCCCTCTGGCAAATGCATCGAGCTGAAGTCCAGACTGAAGTTCTGGGGTGTGGAGGGGCGCTGGGCTGCAGAGGGACTCAGAGGCCCTCCATACTACCAGGGACCTGTGGGATGATGGCTTGTCGGGGCTCAGCTGTTTTAGGGGGTGTACTGGTCAGGGTTCCCCCTAGAAACAGAACCCACAGGATGCATATACAGAGTGTGTGTGCTAAATCGCTTCAGTCTTGATCGATTCTGCAACTTTATGGGGGGTAGCACATCAGGCTCCACTGTCCATGTGGATTCTCCAGGCAAGAATACTGGAGTGGGTTGCCGTGCCCTCCTCCAAGGACATATACAGAGAGAGACTTACAATGAAAGATTGGGTCACATGATTAGGGAGGCTTTAGTCTGTTATCTGTGAGCTGGAAGCCCAGGAGAGCCAGTGGTGCAGTTCACGGGCAGCGCAAACCCAAAGGCCCAAGAACCAGAAGAGCCGATGTCCAAGGGCAGGAGACGGATGTCACAGTCCAAGTGGAGACTGGGGCCACCCCCTCTGGGGGCCATCTGCTATTCTCAGTGACTGCTTTAGTTCAGTGACTCTCTTTCAGAAGTAGCCTCACAGACACATCCAGAAATAAAAACTCACCAGTGATCTGGACATGTCTTCCCTGGTAGCTCAGTTGGTAAAGAATCCACCTGCAATGCAGGAGACCCTGATTCAATTCCTGGGTCGGGAACATCCCCTGGAGAAGGGAAAGGCTACTCACTCCAGTTTTCTGGCCTAGAGGAGTCCATGAGTCCATGGACTCGCAAAAAGTCAGACACAACTGAGCAACTTTCACTTTCACTAGCCCAATCAGGGGACACACAAAGTTAGCCATCATAGTGAGTTTCTGTTCTTTGTAACAGATGATCCTGAATGACAGCATTTGATTTCCCAGTACTGCCTCCACCAGGAGGGTTTTAATCTTTAGGAATTTGATATTGGAAAAGTAGTCCTCAGTGTATTCTAATTTGCATTTGCATATTTTTGTGTGTGAGGTCAACATGTTTGCATATGATTACTGGCCACTTATGTTTCTTCTTTTGTGAACTGCCTATGTCTCGGGACTCACTCGTGAAAATGGTAGCAAGGTTGGACTTCCCTCGCAGTCCAGTGGTTAAGACTCTACACTTCCACTCCAGAGGGTGCAAGTTTGATTCCTTGTTGAGGAACTAAGATCCTAAATGCAGCTCAGCCAAAATAATAATAATAAAGGAAACAAGGTCAAATAGCTTTAAAAATGTAAAAAGAAAAAAAAGGGGGGGGGCTTCCCTAGTGGCTCCGTGGTAAAGAATCCACCTGCCAGTGCAGGAGACACAGATTAGATCCCTGATCCAGGAAGATCCCACATGCCGCACAACAACTAAGCCCTTGCACCACAACTGTTGAGCCTGTAGCTCTAGAGCCCGAAAGCGGTAACTGCTGAGCCCCTGTGCTGCAATTACTGAAGCCCACGCACCCTAGAGCCTGTGCTCCACGACAGGAGAAACCACCACGAGAAGCCCGAGTGTCACAGGTGGGGGCTAGAGAGTAACCCCCACTCGCCACAACTAGAAAAAAGCCCACGTGGCAACGAAGACCCAGCACAGCCAAAAAAATAAAAAATAAATAAGAATGGCTTCCCTGTATTGAAGAATGAGTACTTTTCAGTCACAGCTTTCTAGATGTATTTCAGTGGATCCTTGTGCCTTTTCACAAGGGAGTGATAGAATTAATATTATCCCATTGTACAGAGGAGAGAAACTGAGGCTTGAAGAGAAACTCTGAGGCCACGGACAGCTCCTAAAATGTTTTTCTTTCTGATCTCGGGGTTGCAGGTTTATTTCCAGTGTTTTGTTTGCCTTTTAACTTCACTTTCAGGATATTTTGAACAGAAATCTAGAGCTTTTATGCAACCAAAATTCTCCATCCTCCTACAGTTTCTACTTGGAAAGACTTCCCCCACGAAAATATAAGCACAGATTCCTATGCTCTCTTTTGCTACTTTGATGGTGTCTTTGTCAAGATCTACATCTTTAATCCATTGGGAGTCAATTTAGATGAAGGTGGGGGGAATGATCCACGTACTTTTTTCCACTATAGCCCGTTTGGAACCAAACAGGCCTGGCTGATGGTCACATGACACCCTCACCCTCATCCCAGTCTGCGGGCTGCAGAATTACTCAGGCACTGGAGGCCCCCCGCCTCCCGCCCCCTCAGCTCCTCAGCCCCCCTGCAGCTGTGGTGACCCCCCAGTCTCCCGGAGGCTGGGTCCTGTGGTGAATGGAAGGAATTCTGGTGAACTTTGCTCACTCAGCAGTCCAGGCCTGGGGAGCTGGGCGGGGGCACAGGACTGTGGAAAATCACATGTGGTTTTCAAGTTGTCGGAAACCAAGAAAATCATTCGGCCAGTTGTGCGGACGACTAGACACTGTCTGGGAGACCCTGGGTCCCCTGGCTCTGGGAACCACTCTCCTGGTGAGCCTGAGCAGATTTATCCCCTGGTAACATCCAGACTGCAGACAGAGGGCATTTCCAGGGCCCCCCCGGGAGGGAAGAGCAGAGACTGGGTAGGCCTGGGTCCTTCTTCCTTGGTCCTTGGAGGCAGACTCAGGACTCCAGGAGACTGGGAGGGCCTGGTACCTGATCCCGGTGCCTAAGGTCCAGAAACTCAGCTTCCTGAGCCATCCAGTTTCACCCCTCCCTGGCCCCCGTCATTCTGGCCAGCTGGCCCGTGTCTGAGCTGCTGCCTCGGGGACCCAAACCTCCTGATGCTCTGAGGCTGCCCCAGTTAGAACTGGGACACACTGGTCCTTTTGGCAGGTGAGTTTCCCAACTCTGCCCAGGCTGAGGCACTAGGGTGGTTCCTGGTGATGCTCGGGTCTCAGCAGAATGGGCTGGTGGCCACGTGGCCCCGTGGCCCCGTGGCCTGATGCCAGAGACTATGTAAACTGAAGGGAAAGAGCATTTAGTCCGACCTCACAAACATACCATCACTGACGAGGACACGTCTCTTCTCCCTGAGCCCTCACATGAATGTGGGGAAAGCTGCTGCATGTGCGCCACAAGAATTGAAATCCAGTCCACTGCTCACGTGCTGGGGCCCAAGACGTGGGTGACCGATGTGAGGAGTCTGAGCCTGGAGAACCAGAACCTCTCCCACGAGCACTTCCCTTCACCTTCACTCACCAGGCAGAGCTCCACATCCCTGGGGGTCAATGTCCGCCCCTGTGCCCTCTGTTCTGGGGAGTCTAGTCACTCGCATCCTGATCCCTCTGACCTGAACGTCTTCAGAGGAAGGGTAACTCCACAGTTGTTGGGTCTCTGGGCCACACTCAGGCCTGGACCTTGTTGAAAGCTCTGTGGAGACCTGCCCAGTGAACACATGAGCTGCAGTCAGGGACACACACCCACAGTCACGTGCTCAGATTGCTGGGGACCCGGAGTGGAGGGGCTGGTGCTGTGATGGGGTGGGGACCGGGAGGTGGAAGATGATGAGATCACAGACCTTCTGGCCACAGTGACTTGGGATGGGGTAGTTGTCCTGCTGACATGGCTAGCAGTCCTGGCAGGACAGCCTGGAGACATCTTTTCAGGCACTCAGGAAGCTGAGACGTGGTGCCCCTGCTGAGACTGTTAGAATGGATGAGTTCCCCGAGAGGCTCTATTCAGGGAAAGGCACCCAGGGCTTGAGGCATCCTCTTCTAGGGACTCCTAACTTCTCTGCTTGTGGAGAGTGGCTTGGATGGAGCCACTCCATTGTCTCCCCATCTCGTGGGGAGGGTGTGATCACCAGGTTCGTAGGACAGGAACTCTGAGGTCTTGTGGTGGGGGGAATGGGGTCAAGGTCACCTGGGATCCACCCCAGGAAGGAACTGACCCTCATGCTTCCCGAAGCTCCGGCCAGACTTGCCTCGAGGTCCAAATTGTCTGATGTGCAAAGACAGATGCTAATCTTGCTAGACATGGACTGTCTGAATGAGAAACCCTTCCAATCAAGGGTGGGGAGCTGCTAGTGGTCATAGAGTCACCCCCTCAACTTACAGCCTGAGAAAATCAAGTTATTCAAGGTCATAGTTTTAATAGTGGCTTCTGAGATAAGCTGAAGGAAGCAGGAAAGCCCTCTCCCCCTGCCCCAGGTCCATCCTGGGTCCCTCTTTTCATCCAGGAAGCTGTCGCATCTGAAAGATTAACAAGGCAAGCCTGCTCTACACTGATTTCTCTATCCCTGTACGAGTAACCCTACCATAGTGGGAAGAGGGTGGTTTCCATTCCTTCCCATCTCTGCTCCACCTCCTCACCTCCTCCCAATGTGGGAGCTTCTGGCTCCCCACCCCACTGGGGGCATTACTGAAAGGGGCAAAATGGCCCTGGTGCCCCAACATGACAGCTTTGCCCACATCCCCACCCCCCTCCTGCCCTTCACTGCAGCCCACAGGGCCTCCTCATTGCACCATTCCTCCCAGATGGACCTCGCTACACACCTCTGCAGTGTGTGCTACACACCTCTGCTCCTGACCCAAGGTGGGAGCACCCTGCACCCCTATCCCAGTCTCTCTCTTGGGGCCTTCCCACCCTGGCAGGCAGGCCTCCTGGCATGGCCTTTCTCAGTGGCTCTCAGAGGTGAGCTTTTGGCCCATGAGCTAAATAGGAGCCACCTCAGTCTGGTCAGAGCTTGAGAGCACAGGCCATGCCCCTTCCTCTCCCCACCGTGGCATCTGTGGGCTCCAATAGCCGGACCTTCACGAGGCTGCAGGAAAACTCCACACATGCCATCTCCCTCCCTCCCCAGCCCATGTCAGCTGCCCCCAGAATGCCCCTTCCACACTTTGGAAGCAGCAAGGATAGGTCCACCAGGGTGAGACATCACCTTGCCTCTGCCTGTCAAGTCCAGTCCTGTTGCGGCCCCTAGGGCAGGCCTCACTGTGCCCGAGGAAAAGGCCCTGGCTTCTCCATAGGAAGCTGGAGGTGGGGGGCAGTAGGGGGCCCAAGATGTCCGACAGACTCCCAGACTAGCTCAGGAGAATCCTTGGACCTGGATACAGATGCCCCACCCGCTGGCAAGGGGTGCTGGACCCCAAGAGGGTGAGTGGCAGCCACAGGAGGCATCAAGCCTCCCACCTCTTGGCCTGACTCTTCCTGGCGTGGGCTGCTGCCCTTGGGGAGTTTGGTTTAGATGACAGGGCTCCTCGGCAGACAGGCGTCTCCTGACAGGCCCAAGTCTGCACGACTTCCCGAGTGCAGGTCTGAAAGCTGAGTGGAGTCCCAGCCCTTCTCCCTGAGGGGAGATACGGGCCTGCCTCTGGCACGGACGGTAGTCACCACCCCCCTCACCTGCTCAGACACTCGAAGGAGGCGGGGAGGGCCCCCAGCCCCTGCCCACCCCACTCCAGGGCCCAGCTTCCCACAAGTCCTTGCTCATGTTCCTGTTGGTGACTCACTGTGGCTGAGGAAGTTTCTTTCTATTTCTTTTTAATTTTCTTATGGCTTCTATTTTCCCTGGCAGAGGATGTGGAGCTCAAATCTGATCCACGTGTGAGCCAGCTGAACTTGGGAGCTGTTCCCAGGGAAGTGACGTTCTAGAGCTGCCCCCTCCCCTGAGTCTCAGGCCTCCCTACTGGACACACTCGACTGGGGGCCACAGAACAAATTCCAAGACAGAAGTTTCGAGAATGATGATTCAGAGGCTCGCAGAGGACATTTATGGGTAAGAGCTTGTTTCAGCCTACTCTGCCAGGACGGCAGGGCAGGGTCAGCACAGGGACAAGGAGGCCTGACTCGGGGTGGGGGTGCAGCATGCTCCGAGAGCCCAGGTAGGTGGCCTTGGTCTCCTCAGGGAGGTGACAGGAGCTGGGAGTGAAGGAAGGGCCTTGAAAGAAAGAGGTGAGAGAAGGCAGAGCCCCCTGGGTCCTGCCCCTGCCCCCAGTTCGGGGTTGAGCCAGCAGCCCCCCACAGCGCTCCTCGGCTGCCTCCTGTTCATCATCCCAGGGCCTCCTGAGACAGACAACGTTGGTTCAGGGCTGAGCGCTGCTAAACTTGGCCCATACGCTCCAGGTGTAATTTTCTTGCTTCCTCATCCCATCAAGGAGGAATGTTATGGGAGCTCGGGCCTTGGGTGTCATACCCATCTGAGGCCAGGCAACATTTGCCCTGTGAGAAGCCATATGGAAATACCAGGCATGCATGGCAGCACATGGCACCCATGGCAGACATTACTAATCGATCTGGGATTCTCTGACTACTCTATCTATGTACCACAACCCCACACACCCCGCCAATCAACGGGATAGACGGAGGCAGAGTAAACACAATTTGAAAAAACTGGGATTGGTAAGAGGAAGGAGAGGAATGCCTGTTTGTCCTTGTTGGGATGTCAGCTTTTGGGAAAACAGTGTATCCCTAGAGGTGAAGCAATGTTCACCAAGAAAACAAAAAAAAAAAAAAAACTATAGGGGAAGGGGTCTGCCCGAAAACATCTGTGGCTCCTGTTCGGGTGGTGAGTGACCTGTTCCCATGGCAGGTTCCAGCACACAGCTTTGCTGTGTTGAAGGCACCCACCAACTCTCTCAGCTGGTGCCTGTCCTCAGGGGTAGTGTCTTATCTCCTGCCTCCTGCCTCCTGCCTCCTTTCTAGGGTTCTTAATCTGGGATCCCTCCCTCTGCTGCTGGGAGTGCAGGAGAGGGCAAGAATGCCCTGAACTTGTATAGCAATTGCTGTGTCAAGGCTGAGTCCCTCCGTGCCCCTGAGAGCCCATTCCTATGAATGACGCATAGAGTTTAATAAAATGTGAAAGGCATCCCTCCCTCCTTGCTCCGTCTCTGACTCCCCTCCAAACTTGTCCTTGTATGTCAGTATCTTCGGAAGGGAGAGACAGTCTTAAATGGGGGATCCTACTTCCAACAGAGCAGTTAGCCTGTCCTCAGGGCAGTTTTGCACCTGTCCCTGGCTACAGTGAATTCCCAAAGTGTGGTGTCTCCCTGAGGACCAGCATAAGAACAGGCTCTCATGGACCTAGGGGGTTAGCTGAATGTCTGATTGAAGACTCCAGAGAGAGGAAAGGATGGGTTGGGACTCTCCTGCGGGTCTCTAGACGGGGTAAGGTCCCCGAGGCCAGAGTCCATGGCTTAGCTCTGCTCTCAGGGTTCCCGCTCACCTCCAGCAGGCTCTGGGGCATCCCTGGGGCACCGCCTCCAGTTCCCATCTAGCTTGGAAGTGGTATTGCAGACAGAGCCGGGAAGGGACGTCGGAACCCTCCCACCAGCACCCTCAGGACCTCACAATCCCTCCAGCCCTCCTTCCCCTGGGCCTTCCTTCCTAGGCGCTGGGCCCAGGTCCGGGACACCGCCCGCAGTTCCCACTTCGGAAAGTGCCAAGCGCGCGCAACGCCTGGACTGCTCAGCACCCCCGCAGCCCCTCTGTCCACGCCCGACTCCTCCTCCTCCTCCTCCTTCCCCCTGGGTGGGGGGAGCCGGCTCCGGAAGCCCCGGCGCCCCCGCCCCGGCCGCCACTGGCGCTTTGGAGAAGGCGGTCCGCGCGGGAGCGCGCCACGCGGGACCTGAGCTCCCAGCTGCCGCCAGCGCCTTGGAACCCCCTGACCATCCCTGAGCCCCCACCGACCCCTGAGTCACTGCCTGGCCCGGAGCACCCCCGCGCCGCAAGCCGGAGTCCCCTACCCACCCCTGATCCTCCCACCCACCCCTCCCCGGA
>SJYX01009868.1:75334-95518 GCA_006410675.1 Oreotragus oreotragus
GGAGTCCCCTGCCCGGCCCCTCCCGGACTCCCCTCCCCGCACCCCTCCCCCGGAGCCCCCTCCCCAGCGCCCCTGCCTCCCAGTGTGTGCGGTGACCATGGCGGCCCTGCTCGGGGCGCCCCTGCTCGGCTGCCTCCTGGTGCTGCTGGCGCTGTGCCCCGGGGGGCGCCCGCAGACGGTGCTGACTGACGACGAGATCGAGGAGTTCCTCGAGGGCTTCCTGTCCGAGCTGGAGTCCGAGCCCCGGGAGGACGACGTGGAGGCCCCACCGCTCCCTGAACCCACCCTTCCCGCCCGCAAAGCCCAGACAGGGGGCAAGCCCGGGGCGCGTCCCGGGGTGGCCGAAGAGGGTAAGAGTTTGGGGTAGGGGTGGCCCTTGGCGTGATGGGGGGCCGCCCGGACAGCCCTGCACTACAGGTGAGAATGGCGGGCCTCGGTGGGGTTTGGCCGAGGTCCAGTCTGCCCAGCGTGAGGAAGGCACGAGAGAGCCCAGATGTCTGGCGGGACAGTGTGCCAGGCAGAGGTCAGCGCTGGCTGGTAGCCCTCTGAGGTTGGGGACACATCCAGCAGGTCCGCTGCCCAGTGGATTGAGTCCTCCCAGTCCCTGTTGGACAGCCCCCAAACCCCTGGAGGGACTAGACTCGAGCTAACAGGGGACTTGGCGGCCCCCTCCCCAGGGCAGTGTGAAGGTGAAGGGCTCTGCTGTCTCAGTGGGGCCACTCAGCCTGATTGTGGCACACACTGTCTGTGCCACACCACTGCCAGAGACTTAGCCTCCAGCCTTCCCTGGGAAGGATCCGCAGCACTCTGCTGCCTGGCCTTCTGCTCCAGGAGTACAGAGGCAGGGGAGGGGGTACAGAAGACCTCCTGTCTCCTCAAGGCTTCCAGGAGGAGCGGGCAGTGGTCCAGGGTTATTGTGAGGATTAAATGAGGTGATACATCACCAAAGCATTTAGCCCAGTGCCTCTTATATAATCAGTTGTCACTAAATCTTAGCTGTTTATCATGACCCTCTGGAAGGTGGGCAAGGATCTTACAGATCTCTCTCCAGGAGACTGCCAAGGTACCATCCATCATTCCTGAGGTCAGCAGCCCCTCCCCTTTGTCCTGCTCTAGATCTTTCCTGGCTCCTCCCCCACCCCTGGGGGATGTGTTCTGGGACCCATCTCAGCACCCCTCTCCATTCCAGGATTGCTGTCCTGGCCTCTTGCTTGCTAGTGGGGCAGCTCTATTTCTCCTGGCTGTCTGCATTTTGTAGATTTTCCCGTATTTCAGTCACGTGGCCCCCACAACCTCATTACATTTTTAGCGGCATTTGCTCAGGGTCCTGGAAGTTTCCTACAGACAACCCCAGGCCCTGCCCTCCCCAAGACTCTAAGATGAGCAAGCAGCTGCAGTACTTGCCTGTCCCTCTGTCCTCTGTATGGCCCTAGGATACCCTGTGGTTATGGCTTCCAACCCACCCCAGACTCCCTAGTCCTGGACAGGGGATCGTGCATGCGTATCCCTTTTCTGTGAAGCCTTTCTAGCTCCAGGGAGGCCCCAGGCCCATGCCCTTTACTTTGTGTGAGAGGAATGAGACTGCTTCCCCCTTGAGATTGGGTGCTCCTTCAGTCCTGGATGGCTTAGTCACCCTCTGCTCTTTCCATGACCAGCACAGAATAGTGGGCCCTGACTGGCCAAGGGGCCATGTGGAGAAAGAGTGGATTGTGAGCTGCTCCTTGGGCAGATGGGAGGGTGAGGGCCTGCTCCTGAGAAGCTGAGCCACCCGGGCTAAGGTGTGGTGGTGATAGCATGTCTCTCAGACAGAAAGCCTGGGTTCCAGCCCCCGCTCTTCCATGACCACAGGTGGCTTAACCTCTCAGTTTCCTTGATTTGGGAAACAGAACTACCAACAGCCCCTTTGCCCACCTTGCGTGGGATACCTGGGCATAGAGGGGGCTCTTCGTTGATTTGACCTGAATGTGCATCTTGAACAGTGCCTCCGGGAAAAGCCAAAGACAAAGGGAAGAAAGGGAAGAAGGACAAAGGCCCCAAGGCGACCAAGCAGCCCCCAGAAGGGTCCTCTAGGCCTCCCAAGAAACCCAAGGAGAAGCCACCCAAGGAGAAACCCCCCAAGGCCACCAAGAAGCCCAAGGAAAAGCCCCCCAAAGCCACCAAGAAGCCCAAGGAGAAGCAGCCCAAGGAGAAGCCCCCCAAGGCCACCAAGAGGCCCAAGGAGAAGCCCCCCAAGGCCAGCAAGAGGCCTCCAGCTGGGAAGAAGCTCCCTGTCCCAACCCCCTCTGAAAGCCCGCAGTGGCCACTGCCCCCACTCCCCAGCCCCGACCACGAGGAACTACCCCAGGAGGGAGGTGTGTAGTGGGCTCGTCTGGGGTTTGGGGGCTCCGACCTGCTGGGCTGCAGAGGGGTGGTGGTGAGGGTGGGTCCCTGAGTCCCTGCCTCTTGCTGACCCTCAGACCAGATGGGCCCTGGGGCCTCACTGTTGTCATGAACACAGCAATTCAGCTGAGGCTCCCACAGTACCACTCCTTCCCTGGGGAGGGAGTGTTTGGCGGCCTTGTGGGTGGGCCTAGCTCTCCACCGTCCTGGGCTCTGACCCTTGAGCCCCCGTGGAGCCTTGCTGTGGAGCCAGTGGTCAGGGTAGGCCTCCCATCCACATGCCCCTGGGGTCTGTGTTGCAGGTGGACCCCTCCCAGATCCCTGGGGGGGTCCAGGAGAAGAGACCGACGTGGAGCACCAGCCTGGTGAGTGGGCACCAGCCACCTGGCCTCAAGGGACCAATCACCCTGGCCTGCTGGGTTTCCAGGGTGGGGCTGGGTGGGGGCATCAGGGAGTATCCACGAGGTGGCCACAAGCACTTTCCCCCAGAGCCGGAGGAGGAGACGGAGCAGCCCACGCTGGACTATAACGACCAAATAGAGCGGGAGGACTACGAGGACTGTAAGTAGGATCCACTGTCAGGGAGGCTGCCTGCCCTGCCTCCCGGCTAGATCCCGACCCCAGCCCGGGTTTACGACAGTCCACTCGGAGGCCCCACCTTCCCTGACCTTGGCCCGGCTCAGAGCCCACCCTCTGCCCTAGTTGAATACATCCGCCGCCAGAAGCAGCCCAGGCCTCCCCCCAGCAGGAGAAGGCCAGAGAGGCCCTGGCCTGAGCGCCCGGAGGAGAAGGCTGAGCCACCTGGGCGGGGCTTTGAGGCCCCAGAGGAGAAGATCGGTAGGATGTGGGCAGACTTGGGGCGGGGGTGTCAGGAGAGGGGGCTCTGGCACACCCCTGCCTCCCACCTCCACAGAGCCGCCACCTCTGAAGCCCCTCCCACCCCCACTGCTCCCCGACTATGAGGACGGCTACGTGATCCCCAACTACGATGACAGTGAGTGCCCAGGGCCCCCCGCCCAACACAGCTGCATCCCAGGGCCAAGCCTCCTGTATCTCCAGCTTGGTGGCAGTGACCTCACCAACCCCACTGCCCCCGCCACCCCCTCCAACCTGCCTGCCCTCATCTGACATCCTCCGTCAGGCTGGGTCTAGCTCCAGCCTTCCTGGCTCCTGAACTTAGCTCTTCCCCGTTGCCCTCGGTTCTGGCCCCGTTCTCCCTCAGCTCCATGGGTGTCATTCTCTGACCCTCCTGAGCTCTGGTCCTAGCCACCCCTCACCCCTCGGGACTTCCTTCCCTTCAAAGCTGCCACCTTCCTCTCCCTCCTGCACAGTCCCTTTGGACTCCATTCCCTTCCTCGTCTTGCCCACTGGGCTTCTGTGAACCTGGCTGGGAGCTCCTGGGGTGGGGTCCTGGGACCAGCCTCAGGCCCTCTCATCAGGACTCTCCCTCCCTACAGTGGACTATTACTTCCGGCCTCCCAGGCCCCAGAAGCCTGACACCGGCCTGGAAACAGATGAAGAGAAGGAAGAGCTGAGTGAGTGTCCCCACCCCCGAGCCAGACCCCAGTGCAGGCCTGACCCCCACAACACCTGCCTCCTGAACTCCGGGGCTAAGCCAACAGGACCCTCCCACCTTCCATCCTTCAGAGAAACCCAAAAAGGAGGGCAGCAGCCCCAAGGAGGAGGAGACAGATGACAAATGGACTGTGGAGAAGGGCAAGGACCCCAAAGGTGTGTCTCTGGGGGCTGGGGCTGGGCCTGCACAGCATGGGTCCTTGTGAGAGGCCAGCCAGACTCCCAGATGCTCTGGGACCCTTCTCACTGCCTCCTCCCCTTGTTGCCCCCCAGGGACCCAGAAGGGTGAGGAGTCGGAGGAGGAGTGGGCTCCAGCAGAGAAAATCAGTGAGTAAGGACAGGGGGGTTGGAGGGGTTGCAGGATGGATATGGGGACAGGAGGTGTGGTGGGGGGTGTGGGTATGTGTGGGAGCTGTAGGGTGGGTATGAGGGCTGTGGGGCGGGGCAATAGCAGCTGGGTAAGCATGATGGGAGAAGTGACCCATCCAAGGCCACATGTGAGTCCCAAACCCAGATTTCCTGATGGCACTCTAGGTCTCCAGAACTCTCTCCTCCTCTTAAAGTCCTGTGATGCAAAAGGGAGAGACCCTGGAGTGTCTGCCCTGGGCCTGACCCCAGGGACAGAGCTTGGGGCACAAGGCAGGTCTGCAGATGGCCCTGTCTGTGACGGGTCAGGCTCTGGGGTGGCCATCCCTGTGATTTCATGTAGGCCTCATGGCCCCTTGGCACGCGGCATCCTCAGCACATTCCCCGGAGGTGGAAGCTGAGGCCCAAGGAGGGGAAGTATGGGCTGGGGTGGAGCTGCCCTAACTGGCACCCTGACATGAGAGGAAGTGGGTACTGGGCTCCTCCATTCTGGGTTTGATGAAGGGAGGGACTGATGGAGGGATGGAGCCAATGGGTCACTAGCTTGGGGTGCCGTGTCTCCAGAGTGTCCCCCCATTGGGATGGAGTCGCACCGCATTGAGGACAACCAGATCCGGGCCTCCTCCATGCTGCGCCACGGCCTGGGTGCACAGCGAGGCCGGCTCAACATGCAGGTGGGTGTCAGGATGGGCCCGCCTCCCCGCTGCATAGGGGCCCCCTGCCTGCTCAGCCTCCTTGCTGTCCCTGCCAGGCTGGCGACACGGAGGACGACTACTACGATGGGGCGTGGTGTGCTGAGGATGACTCCCAGACCCAGTGGATTGAGGTGGACACGAGAAGGACCACCAAGTTCACAGGCGTCATCACCCAGGGCCGCGACTCCAGCATCCAGTACGTCTGCCGGGCTCACAGGCGCTGGGTAGGGATGGGTGGCTCTAGACGTGGCTCTGAGCCCCGTTCAGAACCATCTGGTGGGTTCTCCAGGTCCCCCACCCCTGCTCCTTGGTTGTGGCCTGTCAGCTCCCTGAGTCCAGATAAGCACAGCAACCACCCACAGCTGTGCAGCAGGCATGGCAGCCTCTCCCGACCCCCAGCTAGCCCCACACGTGCTAGCTCTGGGTTCTTGGGCCCAGAAGAGAGGGCTCAGGCCACCTGAAGGCCTGGGCCTTAGCCTGGGGTGGGGAGAGCAGCCTTGCCCTGACCACCGTCTGCCCCCCAGTGACGACTTTGTGACCTCCTTCTTCGTGGGCTTCAGCAACGACAGCCAGACGTGGGTGATGTACACCAACGGCTACGAGGAAATGGTGGGCACCTGAGTTGGCTCTACCCTCCTCGTTTGGGCCACAGGTGGGTCTCCGCCGGGGTTGGGGCCTGCTCTGAGGCCTGCCTCTTCCCAGACTTTCCACGGGAACGTGGACAAGGACACGCCCGTGCTGAGCGAGCTCCCAGAGCCGGTAGTGGCCCGTTTCATCCGCATCTACCCACTCACTTGGAACGGCAGCCTGTGTATGCGCCTGGAGGTGCTGGGGTGCCCCGTGTCCTGTGAGTGCCTGGGGCTGGCAGGGGCATGGACGGGTGGCTGGGGCAACCTGGGGTGGGCTGGCAGGTAGACTGCTCAAGGTCCTGCCTGCCTGCCTTCTCTGCAGCTGTCCACAGCTACTACGCACAGAACGAGGTGGTGACCACCGATGACCTGGACTTCCGGCACCACAACTACAAGGACATGCGGCAGGTGGGGTGCTTGTCCTGAGGCTGGGGTCCTGTCCAGGCGCTGGGCTCAGGGCTAATGGGTGCTTCCCCACAGAACAGACAGGGCCGTGGGAGAGGCATGGTCACTGGCGGTGGGTTGGGGGCAGGGGTGTGGGCTGTGTAACTCCCTGTCTTTTCTGGCACCCAGCTGATGAAGGTGGTGAATGAGCAGTGCCCCACGATCACCCGCACATACAGCCTGGGGAAGAGCTCTCGAGGGCTCAAGATCTATGCCATGGAGATCTCGGACAATCCCGGGGATCACGAGCTGGGTGAGGTCTCCCACAGTCCCCTGGAAGCCTGGTCCTCCCCAAGCCTAACAGATAGAGGCAAGGCCCGGTACTGCAGCTGAGCCTGCGCTGTTGATGTTGCCAGCTCACCACCTCCCTCCTGTGTCTTTGGAGCCCCTCCTGGGCCCTGCAAGCCTCAGCCACTCCCAGTCTCCTGGGAGTGAGGCTGGTTTGGGTCCTCCCTGAGGTCCCCTGGGCCTCAGCCTCAGGAGGCCAGCTGGTGGCTGAGGCTCCTACCCTCACAGGGGAGCCCGAGTTCCGCTACACAGCTGGCATCCACGGCAATGAGGTGCTGGGCCGAGAGCTGCTGCTCCTCCTCATGCAGTACCTGTGCCGCGAATACCGTGATGGGAACCCACGCGTGCGCAGCCTGGTGCACGACACACGCATCCACCTAGTGCCTTCGCTGAACCCCGACGGCTACGAGGTGGCAGCGCAGATGGTGGGTGGAAGGAAGGGGGTCAGGGTGGAGCCTGGGTAGGGCAGGGCTGGGAGTGGGCTGCTGATGCTGACCCCCTCTCTCTTGGCTTCCCCAGGGTTCAGAGTTTGGGAACTGGGCACTGGGTTTGTGGACCGAGGAGGGCTTTGACATCTATGAGGACTTCCCGGATCTCAACTCTGTGCTCTGGGGAGCCGAGGAAAGGAAATGGGTCCCCTACCGGGTACCCAACAATAACCTGCCCATCCCTGAACGCTACCTCTCTCCAGACGCCACGGTGAGGCCACAGCCTGGCCAACAGGGCCTGGGGGAGCACCCTAGACCCTGGGGTCCGGATGGAGCTCGGGACTTGGGGGTGGGTTGAGGGAGACTGAGCCCAGGTGGTGAGACTGCAGGGGCTCCGAGGGACCAAGGGGATGTGAGTACTGCTGAGGGGCGTGCATGGCAGATGATGGAGGCTGTGGACCAGACCTCTCCCCCGGCCACCCCCAGGTATCCACGGAGGTCCGGGCCATCATCGCCTGGATGGAGAAGAACCCGTTCGTGCTGGGGGCAAACCTGAATGGTGGCGAGCGGCTTGTGTCCTATCCCTACGATATGGCCCGCACACCCAGCCAGGAGCAGCTTCTGGCTGCGGCCATGGCGGCCGCCCGGGGAGAGGATGAAGAAGAGGCATCTGAGGCCCAGGAGACCCCAGACCACGCCATCTTCCGCTGGCTGGCCATCTCCTTCGCCTCTACCCACCTCACCATGACTGAGCCCTACAGGGGAGGGTGCCAAGCACAGGACTACACTGGCGGCATGGGCATCGTCAATGGGGCCAAGTGGAAACCCCGCTCTGGGAGTGAGTTGGCCTGGGAGGGCCCGGGGTGGGGCATTTGGCATGGGCAGGGGTGACTGCAGCTCTGTGTCTGCCCCGCCCAGCTATCAATGACTTCAGCTACCTGCACACCAACTGCCTGGAGCTCTCCATCTACCTGGGCTGTGATAAGTTCCCTCATGAGAGCGAGCTGCCCCGAGAGTGGGAGAACAACAAAGAAGCTCTGCTCACCTTCATGGAGCAGGTGTGGGGGCCGTCACGCGGACTGGCGGAGGGGAGAGGCTGGTGAAGGGCTGGCGGACCTCCTGGACAGGACAGGGGAACAGCCTGTGGGGAGGCCATGCAGACACCACCTTGCCTCCTCCCTGCAGGTTCACCGTGGCATCAAGGGGGTTGTGACAGACGAGCAAGGCATCCCGATAGCCAATGCCACCATCTCCGTGAGTGGCATTAACCACGGAGTGAAGACAGGTACACAAGTGTACAACCATACCCCACTTCCCAGATTGAGGGACCAAACCTGTGCATGCCCTTGGCAAAGCAAGCCTGGCCTGCCCTGCCCAGGAAGTCCCTGCTCCTCTGGATCCCGACCAGAGGGACGGCTGGAGGGGCTGCCGGTTTCTGACAGAGCTGGGGCCTGGAAGGGAGGGGGGACTCCTACGTAGGGAAACCCATCCTCCTCTCTGCAGCCAGTGGTGGCGATTACTGGCGCATCCTGAACCCTGGTGAGTACCGCGTGACGGCCCACGCAGAGGGCTACACCCCAAGCTCGAAGACCTGCAACGTGGACTATGACATCGGGGCCACTCAGTGCAATTTCATCTTGGCTCGCTCCAACTGGAAGCGCATCCGTGAGATCATGGCCATGAACGGGAACCGGCCCATCCCACACATCGACCCATCGCGCCCCATGACCCCCCAGCAGAGGCGCATGCAACGCCGCCGCCTGCAGTATCGGCTGCGCATGCGCGAACAGATGCGGCTCCGACGCCTCAACGCCACCACGAGCCCGGCCACCACCCCCACATCACCCCCTCCCCTGTCTCTTATACACATCTAGATGTGTATAAGAGACAGGTGTGTGTGTCTGGGTCTGTTTCTGTGTGTGTATCTGTGTGTGTGTGTTTGTGTGTGTTCTTGTGTGTTCAGGTGTCCTGTGCCTTCTAGGAGGTGCAGCTCCCATCGGAGGCAGNACATCACCCCCTCCCACCCCAACACTGCTCCCCACTGCCGACCTTGCCCCCTCCCCAGCCCCAAGTTCTACACTGGGGCCCTGGCAGTTTCTGCCAGAGACCACAGTCAATTGGGAGGAGTCGGAAATGGAGACGGAGACCTACACAGAGGTGGTGACGGAGTTTGGGACAGAGCTGGGGCCTGAGGAGGAAGGGGAGGAGGAGGAGGAAGGAGAGATGGTCACGGGCCCAGACTTCCCCTTCACCACAGTTGAGACCTACACCGTGAACTTTGGGGACTTCTGAGAACAGGCCTGCCAACGCGCGAGCTTGCACCAGTGGTCACACTGCCTTGGCCAGCTCCGTGGCCATCAGCACAGGGAAGGCCCCCTGGTGTGGGTTCTGCCAGGAGGGGGCATGAATGTGATGGAGATCTAACAGCCAGGGTCATCTGCTGCCCCGCTGCAGGACTGGGATGGGGCTGGACGAGCAAGCCCCAGGGCAGACTTCTCAACCACTTGCCCAGGCCACACCAATAAACCAAGCTCACTGGCAGATGTATCACTGACCACTTGCCATCCTGACCAGCCGGGAGAGGGGAGGAGCAGGGAGGCTCCTTCCACAGAAGTGCCGCAGCCCCACACAGGGACTGCCCAGCTCAACACCAGTAAATAGTTGGGCTTTATTTACAGAGCTGTCATGGTGCTGACGCCATAGGGAAGGAATGGCCAGGGCTGCTCTGGACAAGGCTGCCTTTGTGAGTCAGGGACCCAGACCCAGGCCTCCCAGGTCCTCGTCCTCTGCCCCAAAGCCTGAGAAGCTGATGGGCTGGCAGGCCAGGCTGCGCAGGTTCACGAGACAGGCGGTCTGGGTGGTGCTGAAGTCTGGGACAGCCACCAACAACACTGTCTGGTCTTCGGGGCCTGCAAAGAAGCCAGGTGGGAGCCCATCTTAGGTTCTGGGTGAGCCCTGTCTCAAAGGGAAGTCACAAGAGGTAAACAGGAGCCCTCCCCCAACCCCTGCCCTCAGCACCATGGAGCACTGACCTCAGAAGCTCCTTGAGACCAGAAATGAAAAGGGCCAAGAACACAGTAAAGGTCCAAAGCTAGAGCCACACTGACCAGGATGAGCTCTGGGCAAGGACAATTTCAGCCCTTGCAGAGCCTGGCCTGTCCACCCCACGGGGGCCTAGACACCCCAACACAGGCCTTCTCTGTGAGCCTTGGCCCCAGCTGATGGCATGTCCCTCATGACAGCCCAGGCCTGGGGCTCCCAGAAGACAAAACTTACCTTGGATGATTTTGGAGCCAAAGCCGGGGGTGTTGCCACAAAAGTAGACATGAGGGCACTCCGGAAAGATAAATGGGTCGGTTTTATAGAAAGGGTAACAACCTGGAGGAGGACGAGGTACAGTTGAGAGTGGGACTTCTTGGCCTCACACAGGAGACATCTGCATGTTCGGGATAGGGCTGTCCCATGTAGGATGTGGGGTGCCATCTCACACACGAGACCCTGCAGCCATCACAACAAAAATCCCTCCAGACTTCGCCACGTGACCCCAGAGGCAGGGCAGTGTGCTGTGCTGCTGCTGCCTCTGTCCTCGGTGGGCAGGGGGCAGGGGGCAGGACTCTTGACTGGCTCAAGCTTCCAATATGCTCCCACAGCCTTCAGCCCTAAGCAGGGCCTTGGCCATAAACAGAGATAAAGACTCCAGAGTAGCTCCCAAAACAAAGGTCAGGCTTTGGGGCTTTTCCTCAGACAGGTCACAGCAAGGCTGGTGGGTGCAAATCCATGCTGGGAACCCTCTGAGCATCAGTGGAGCCCCTTTGGTCTTCCCCGACCCTTTGCTCCCACCTCACGTGTCTAAGCCCTGTTACCTAGGGTGTCAGGGGCTGTGGGGCTGATGTGCCGGACTTGCAGCGTCCACTCCAGGATCTCCAAGTGGTCCTCCATGCTGCTGTATCGGAAGATGTCACTCACATTCTGTCCTGACGTCCCCAGGAATCTGCAAGTCAAGGCTCGGCTGACCCCACCCTGGGGGGGGCCACCATCTATGCTCCTCCCACAACTGCTGGCCCGGCGCCCTCATAGCAGGTTCCCAAGCCCCCCTTGAAAAAGAGCCCATCCCAAGTGGGCTTTCTTGCACCCTTGGGCCCCAACCTCCCCTCTTGGTGTCACCAAGGCAAAAGGCCAGGGATCAGGCTGGAGTGGGGCTACCTGACTCCATCGATGGTGGCCTGGTAGGGGTTGGTGACCAGCTGGAGCGTGGAGTAGGCAGTGGCCAGAGGGAACATGCAGGGGTGCAGGGGCTGCTGGGGGAGCGTGTAGTTTGTTGGGTCAAATTCACCCGGCATCACATCCACGGGCACGGAGGCCTGGAGGGCACAGGGGCAGGGGAGCCTGTGGGGCCCAGCGCCCTCCACAGTCACCCTGCTGGAGTCCACTCCCCCTGCCCGCCTTTCAGTGCCCAACTGCACCGCCAGAGACTCCTGGTCCCAGGCGCTGGCCTGGCCCAGCTCACTCACGCTTAGCTGCAGAAGGATTTCGTCTAGCATCTTGACGGCCTCCACACTGGCGGCCTGGGTTTTCTTGGTCAAGTACTTGGCCTAGGAGTAGAAGTCCATACACAGGCTGTCAGGTCTCAAGGGAGACTTAGATCAAAGGGACACCCAGAGCCCCTGTCAGGAGGCTGAGAGCAGAGCAAAGCCCGACTTATGGAGGGACAGTAAGAGTTCTGGGCCTGTGTCCCCACACTGCTCTCAGGAGGGAGGTTTGAGAACGAGGCTAGGTCCCCAAGCACCAGAGATTCCTGGGTCATAAGACCTGCAAGACCCCACTCCCAACCCTCCGTGGGGAAAGAGTGGCTTGAATGCAGGCAGGTAGGCGCCATACCTTGTTGATGGAGTCTCTGCTCTGCGTGTTGTGGCTGAGGAGGTTCCCGGCAAGGATGACCCGGGAGACATGGGCGGCACTGCACTGCTCCCCTTCATCCCCAAGCTGCCCCGTCACCACGTCCACCAGCAGCTGGGTGCCCAGCAGGCTCTCGCCCCCGCCTCCACCCAGGCCCAGACCAGACACCAGCAGCACAAACCTGCCAGAGAAGTCGGGGTCCTTTCGGATGCTGGGAAAGCAAGGGAGTCTCCCAAGAGGGCTGTTTGGAGCTACTGGTGGGGCTCCTCACCATCACAAGGAAGCAGGGGGGATAGAGGCAGCGACTGTGACTCCCCTGGACCACTGCCCGGACCCTGGGCCCCTGCTCCTCACCTGTCCGTGTCGAGGGGGCGTGCAGGCTTCTGAGGGGCAAGCCCTGCAAAGCAGTGGTCCTCCACCAGGAACTTGCCATCATCGCCCGCAGAGCCCAGCACAGCCAGGACCGTTCCTGGGGAGGAGCAAGAGCAGGTCTGTGAGGAGCCTCCGAGAGGCTACCACCCAACACACTACCATCATCTAACCCTCTCCCTGAACCCAAACTCATTGCTCCGGGAACACGAGTGTGAGCCAGCACCCAGATGCACAGGCCACCGTCTCCCTACTCCCTACCTGTGACCAGCTTTGACACGTCGATGGTGCCCTCCAGTCTGATACGCTGCAATTCATCTTCCAAGATCAGTTCATCATCTGGGTGGATGTATTTGCTCCGAGGAGGCTGGGGGAGCAGGTTGTGCTGGAATTCAAAGATGGCAGTGGTCATGAGGCCAGGGCTCAGCAAGGTTCTGGGGCTGGATCAGTGAGATGGCCCTGCAGCCAGCAACCCCATGGGCAGAGGCCCAGCCCTGATTCTCTGGATCCAAGGCAGGTAGTCCCATCGTGCCCTCTGGGATGGGAACATTGTTCTGGGGATGGCGTGCATGAGCCAGCTGGCCTTACCTCTTCGCTGACCTCCCGTAGGATGGAGGGCTGGAGTGGCATGGCCTTGAAGAGGGTCCCCACCACACAGCACTTCTCCCCAGGCTGCAGTTCACACAACTTCTTCACTAGGACTCCACTGCCTGGGGCACAAAGTGAATGTGCTCAGAGACCAGGTGGCCCTCCCCTGCCCCACAGAGCACTGCCCCAGTCCTCACTGAGCACTGTGGCCCTGGGGTCCTGGTCTCCACCAAGAGGGAGAGAACGTCAAATGCAAGGACCCCCTGGACCTAAAGGATCGGCCCCAGGAGGAGAGGGACTCTGGATGCCAGGTGTCCTTGCAGGAGAGGCAGACATGCAGAGAAGGCAGCGTGAAGATGGTGCAGGGGCAGAGACCAGAGGGATGCGGCCACAGGCCAGCAGTGCGGGGTCAGCCACCAGAGGCTAGAGGGGCAAAGAAGGATCGGAGAGAGCGTGGTGCTGCCGACACCTGGATTTCGGACCCCTGGCCTCCAGAGCTGGAAGGGAATACATTTCTGCTGTTTGAAGGCACACAGTTTTGGCCTTGTTGTTTATGACAGCAGCCATGGGACGCTAATGCAGAGTTCCCTCACTTATATCTAAAGTATAACACTGATTTTTAGAAAGAGGTATGCCAAGTCTCAACACAGCCCTGCCTGGACACTATAATTTCCTTTGCGAGTTTAGATTATTTTATCGACCCCACAAGTGCCTTGTCTTCTGAAAAGAGATACCCTAAATTCAAACTTCATATACCCATCCACCTTGTTGTTTTTGTAAAGTCAGACAGCCCTGTTCACTTTGAGCTCCTGAGATCCCAGAGAGAACACACAGGAAGCGTTAGGGATGAGGAGCAAGACAGGCGTGGGAGAGCCATGGAATGCAGGGGTCACTTGAGTGGGCAAGAGGGAGGAGCCAGTCCCCGAAGGCCTGAGAGTTTGTTAGGACTTAGACCCTAAGCCTGGAGAAAATGCTAACAGGGTTATGGGATGATGTGGACTTGGGACCAGCCCTTTCTTTAGCTGGGTTCTCCAGCACAAGCCCTTCTTGCTCTAACCCTAACCAATAACATTCCACAGATCTACACCCTGGGGAGTAAAGGAGGGTAATTCAGAGTAAGATAGGGAGGGCGGCATAATGCTGCCATTCTATATAGAATGCCAGACACCAACGGGAACAACAGATCTCAAAGCCATGATGTCCACTGAGCCCCAGGGAGCTGTGTCCAGCCCTGAGCCTGGAGCTTTTCTACCCCTGACAACACATCACTGGAGATATTATCACACACTACCTGGCTGAGGAAACTGAGGCTCAGAGGGATTAAGTAACACGTCCAAGGCTACACAGCTGAGATCCAAAATGTACGTCTGAGCACTAGGCAGAACTGTACACCCCTGTGCTGATGGGAGGACATCCATCCATTCCAGCCTGTGGGCACCAGGCCAGGCTCCAGCACCAGGAGTGAACCCGAAGGCCCATCCTTGCTCTCACTGAGCTTCTGGGGCAGGGGGAGAGGCAACAGCAGGAGATGAGGGATCCACTGCTGGGACAAGTGCCACGAACAGACGGGAGCGAAGGCAGTAGATGCCGAGAAGGCCCTGCTGGCCCAGGCAGCCTCTCAAGGCACAGGACATTTAAACTGAGGTCATGAAGGAAGCCTGGGGATGGAGCGTGCCAGATGCAGAGAGAGCTGATGGCAAGAAAGGGCTTGAGGTGTTCAAGAAACTTGTGAGTAGAGACAAACTCTGCCAGGGGCTGAGCTCTGGGGAGGAAGACCGGCCACATGGGGAAGCCGTGTGGTGAGTGAGGGATGCTGCCCCACTGTCCATCATCCAGTCAAGGCCCCACTTATCATATGCCCCTGTCTGAATTTCTGGCCCTACTCTGTGAGCAGAATAAAATGGCTGTTTCCTGTTACTGGGCAGCTTTGTGAGAAGAGAGACCTGGTACCACAGCAGGTTACAAGGTGACATTGACCTTGAGCTCGAGGAGAATGTCTTTGAGGACGTCAAGGAAAGCAAGAGAAAGGCCAGAGAAAGGAGACCCTTCTTATGTGGCGGAGAAAAGGTGAATGATACTTCTGCCTGAAGTAAAGAAAATGGAAAACATCTTTAATATGATGATGTAGCTAGGAGATTGGGTCACATATTCTCCTGACTGCCTATAACATTAATAAAACCAGAGCTTCCCAGGTGGTGCAGTGGTAAAGAATCTGCCTATCAATGCAGGAGATGTAGGTTCAATCCCTGGGTCAGGAAGATCCCCTGGAGTAGGAAATGGCAACCCACTCCAGTATTTTTGCCTGGAAAATCCCATGGACAGAGGAGCCTGGTGGGCTATAGCCCATAGCGTCACACAAAGTCAGACACGACTAAAGTCACTCAGCACACACACACACAACCCAGCTAACCTGATGGGACAGAATGGACCTGGAAGCCAGAGCTTTACAAAGCTTTTCAAGTGCTTCCAATATGCAACCTGGGCTGAGACCACCCAGCATGCCTGGTGCCACTTGGCAGCTGGGGGTGGGAGGAAGGCAATAAAAAAAAAGACACAATGTTACCTACAAAGTTTCTGTTTAAAGGCATAACAGATTAATTCAAAACTACATGGAAAGCCACTCTTTTTTTTTCTCACCATGTGGCATGTGGGATTCCAATTCCTCTACCAGGGAGCCAACCCATGCCTCCTGCATTGGAAGCATGAAGTCTTAACCACTGGACCAGCAGGGAAGTCCCGGAAGCCACTCATAAATATTAAGAACGGGGTGATGCAGCATCATTTGAAAGTTGAATGTGGTGCGGAGTGGGGAGGGTGGGAGTCCTGCTTCACCAGGAATAACTTAAAGCAGGAGAGATCGCCAAGGAAGAACCGGGAAGAAAGAAAACGGTCTGCACTGTCCAGGTCACTTGGTTAGAAAAGAGACGACCCCAAGGGGCAGGAAATACATACCCAGCAAACCCAGAAGCATTTCCCCAACCTCATCACTTACCCCAGCGCTGCTGGGCCCGGCTCACCAGGAAGGGCCGCATCTGGATGAGACGGGTGGCATAAATGTGGGCATACTGGCGGCTAAAGCTGCGCTCTCCCAGCCGGAAGGGCTGCGAGGAGTTGGTGTAAGTCACCACAGGCACCCGGGCAAAAGTGGCATTGCTGGCTGATGGCGGGGACAGCAGAGTGTGAGCCCTCTGGGCAGCCTGCTCAGAAAACATGGCCCTGCTCGATGTGTCCAAGCCAAGGAGGAGGTGGTCCCTGTGAAACACAAATGCAGTCCTGCAACTCCAGCCCACATGCACAGCAGACGGCCAGAACAGCACCTGGAACTTACTGTGTTGGCTACCAACGTCTCACCCAGGAATCTGCATCCAAAAAAGAAGATGGAGCAAGTAAGGGAGTGCATCTCCCACCTAGAGCTCTCGAAACCCGGCTCAAGTGTCCACTGCCCACTCCACACATCTACCTGGATGACTATCAGGGCTTCAAACTCCACACGTCCCACATGAGGGGATTCCTCATCTGCCCCATCCAGCTCCCTGGCACCTGCCCCATTTCAGGGCGTGAAGACACCCTTATTATTATACAAGCCTACCATAAAATAATTAGCTTATGATTAAATAACAAAACACACGTCAGTCACTCCTCTGCTCAAAACCCTTCAAGCGTCCCCCGTTTCATGGAATAAAACCCCAGGTTCCTACAGTGGCCTATGAGATGTGCCCCCCTGGTCCTGCCCTCCTGACCCCCCTCCCCAACCAGGAGAACTGCTCTCCTCCCTCCCATACAAGTATAGTCCACTGCCGCCTCTGCCTCAGCNAGTTTAGATTATTTTATCGACCCCACAAGTGCCTTGTCTTCTGAAAAGAGATACCCTAAATTCAAACTTCATATACCCATCCACCTTGTTGTTTTTGTAAAGTCAGACAGCCCTGTTCACTTTGAGCTCCTGAGATCCCAGAGAGAACACACAGGAAGCGTTAGGGATGAGGAGCAAGACAGGCGTGGGAGAGCCATGGAATGCAGGGGTCACTTGAGTGGGCAAGAGGGAGGAGCCAGTCCCCGAAGGCCTGAGAGTTTGTTAGGACTTAGACCCTAAGCCTGGAGAAAATGCTAACAGGGTTATGGGATGATGTGGACTTGGGACCAGCCCTTTCTTTAGCTGGGTTCTCCAGCACAAGCCCTTCTTGCTCTAACCCTAACCAATAACATTCCACAGATCTACACCCTGGGGAGTAAAGGAGAGTAATTCAGAGTAAGATAGGGAGGGCGGCATAATGCTGCCATTCTATATAGAATGCCAGACACCAACGGGAACAACAGATCTCAAAGCCATGATGTCCACTGAGCCCCAGGGAGCTGTGTCCAGCCCTGAGCCTGGAGCTTTTCTACCCCTGACAACACATCACTGGAGATATTATCACACACTACCTGGCTGAGGAAACTGAGGCTCAGAGGGATTAAGTAACACGTCCAAGGCTACACAGCTGAGATCCAAAATGTACGTCTGAGCACCAGGCAGAACTGTACACCCCTGTGCTGATGGGAGGACATCCATCCATTCCAGCCTGTGGGCACCAGGCCAGGCTCCAGCACCAGGAGTGAACCCGAAGGCCCATCCTTGCTCTCACTGAGCTTCTGGGGCAGGGGGAGAGGCAACAGCAGGAGATGAGGGATCCACTGCTGGGACAAGTGCCACGAACAGACGGGAGCGAAGGCAGTAGATGCCGAGAAGGCCCTGCTGGCCCAGGCAGCCTCTCAAGGCACAGGACGTTTAAACTGAGGTCATGAAGGAAGCCTGGGGATGGAGCGTGCCAGATGCAGAGAGAGCTGATGGCAAGAAAGGGCTTGAGGTGTTCAAGAAACTTGTGAGTAGAGACAAACTCTGCCAGGGGCTGAGCTCTGGGGAGGAAGACCGGCCACATGGGGAAGCCATGTGGTGAGTGAGGGATGCTGCCCCACTGTCCATCACCCAGTCAAGGCCCCACTTATCATATGCCCCTGTCTGAATTTCTGGCCCTACTCTGTGAGCAGAATAAAATGGCTGTTTCCTGTTACTGGGCAGCTTTGTGAGAAGAGAGACCTGGTACCACAGCAGGTTACAAGGTGACATTGACCTTGAGCTCGAGGAGAATGTCTTTGAGGACGTCAAGGAAAGCGAGAGAAAGGCCAGAGAAAGGAGACCCTTCTTATGTGGCGGAGAAAAGGTGAATGATACTTCTGCCTGAAGTAAAGAAAATGGAAAACATCTTTAATATGATGATGTAGCTAGGAGATTGGGTCACATATTCTCCTGACTGCCTATAACATTAATAAAACCAGAGCTTCCCAGGTGGTGCAGTGGTAAAGAATCTGCCTATCAATGCAGGAGATGTAGGTTCAATCCCTGGGTCAGGAAGATCCCCTGGAGTAGGAAATGGCAACCCACTCCAGTATTTTTGCCTGGAAAATCCCATGGACAGAGGAGCCTGGTGGGCTATAGCCCATAGCGTCACACAAAGTCAGACACGACTAAAGTCACTCAGCACACACACACACAACCCAGCTAACCTGATGGGACAGAATGGACCTGGAAGCCAGAGCTTTACAAAGCTTTTCAAGTGCTTCCAATATGCAACCTGGGCTGAGACCACCCAGCATGCCTGGTGCCACTTGGCAGCTGGGGGTGGGAGGAAGGCAATAAAAAAAAAGACACAATGTTACCTACAAAGTTTCTGTTTAAAGGCATAACAGATTAATTCAAAACTACATGGAAAGCCACTCTTTTTTTTTCTCACCATGTGGCATGTGGGATTCCAATTCCTCTACCAGGGAGCCAACCCATGCCTCCTGCATTGGAAGCATGAAGTCTTAACCACTGGACCAGCAGGGAAGTCCCGGAAGCCACTCATAAATATTAAGAACGGGGTGATGCAGCATCATTTGAAAGTTGAATGTGGTGCGGAGTGGGGAGGGTGGGAGTCCTGCTTCACCAGGAATAACTTAAAGCAGGAGAGATCGCCAAGGAAGAACCGGGAAGAAAGAAAACGGTCTGCACTGTCCAGGTCACTTGGTTAGAAAAGAGACGACCCCAAGGGGCAGGAAATACATACCCAGCAAACCCAGAAGCATTTCCCCAACCTCATCACTTACCCCAGCGCTGCTGGGCCCGGCTCACCAGGAAGGGCCGCATCTGGATGAGACGGGTGGCATAAATGTGGGCATACTGGCGGCTAAAGCTGCGCTCTCCCAGCCGGAAGGGCTGCGAGGAGTTGGTGTAAGTCACCACAGGCACCCGGGCAAAAGTGGCATTGCTGGCTGATGGCGGGGACAGCAGAGTGTGAGCCCTCTGGGCAGCCTGCTCAGAAAACATGGCCCTGCTCGATGTGTCCAAGCCAAGGAGGAGGTGGTCCCTGTGAAACACAAATGCAGTCCTGCAACCCCAGCCCACATGCACAGCAGACGGCCAGAACAGCACCTGGAACTTACTGTGTTGGCTACCAACGTCTCACCCAGGAATCTGCATCCAAAAAAGAAGATGGAGCAAGTAAGGGAGTGCATCTCCCACCTAGAGCTCTCGAAACCCGGCTCAAGTGTCCACTGCCCACTCCACACATCTACCTGGATGACTATCAGGGCTTCAAACTCCACACGTCCCACATGAGGGGATTCCTCATCTGCCCCATCCAGCTCCCTGGCACCTGCCCCATTTCAGGGCGTGAAGACACCCTTATTATTATACAAGCCTACCATAAAATAATTAGCTTATGATTAAATAACAAAACACACGTCAGTCACTCCTCTGCTCAAAACCCTTCAAGCGTCCCCCGTTTCATGGAATAAAACCCCAGGTTCCTACAGTGGCCTATGAGATGTGCCCCCCTGGTCCTGCCCTCCTGACCCCCCTCCCCAACCAGGAGAACTGCTCTCCTCCCTCCCATACAAGTATAGTCCACTGCCGCCTCTGCCTCAGCTGTGCTCAAACCTCTACCTGCATCCCTCCCCTGACATGTCTGCTCCTCCAATGTTTACTGTTTTTCATAGCATTTACCTTTCAACAAACAATACTTTTTAAGCTTATTGTCTGTCTCCTCTGAGTAGAATAAGCGCTCTAGGAGACCTAAGATAGCAGCATTTAAGCCCACTTTTCAAAAGCAGCTCCGAGCCTGAGTGAGATGTGCCAAGAACGTCAAATCCACAACGGGTCCCAAGATCAATACGTGGTGCTGCTCAGTCTATACAGACGTGAAGGAATGATAATAGTTCGCATGTAATGGTTTAAATAGTATGTGGTACTAAAAAACCGGTATCTACCCCCACCGCGTTTTTTTACAGCTATAAGTGGCTTGAATTCTGTCCCTATCGAACAGATACTAGGCCGGGACTGTATCTGAATTAACTTTCTGCCCCAAAGTGCAGAGCAGTGGCAGCACTCCGGCCGCAATCTCAAAGGAGCCTCTCGGTCTGAGGCCCCAGACCACGGCCCAGCCCGCACCCTGGGGCCGTCTTGGGGGATACAGCAAAGCCCCTGCTCACACTTCCCTCGCGAGATGC
>SJYX01009868.1:95618-163845 GCA_006410675.1 Oreotragus oreotragus
GCACAGAGTCGGACACGACTGAAGCGACTAGCAGCAGCAGCAGGTAATAGTTAAAGATAACACATAAAAGCCCTTTCTGTGGACCTGACACTGTTTTAAATTCTTGACACACACTAATTCAACTAATCCTCAACGCTTTGAAAATGCAGGAACTGAGGCACAGGTTACATGGCAGGATTCACCATGTGAGTAACAACCAGGATTCACCCCGAGGCAGCCTGACTCTTTGCCCTAACATCGTCTGTGTTGTGGCCCTCCTCTTGTGCAGGTCAGCTGAACTTCCCATCTAATTACCCATTACTTCATTTTGCCCCTGCCATTTAATTAGGCATTTGTCAAACATCCAATTAGACTGAACTGGATGTTTGCCCTCAGAGGATGTGTGGAAACCTAGTCTCGTTCACTTACCTCAGTGCTTGGCACATAGAGACTCCCAGATTTGCTTATATTTATAAGGTATAAATAAATATAAATAGATGAGCACTTTTTGGGTGCATATTGTATACTAAGTGTCTTAAGAGTGAGGCAGGTCCTAAGATTTCCATTTTACAGAAAGATTCACAGTTGCACAAGATCACACAGCCAGGAAACCGGGACCACAATTGGAACCAACCTGCCTGATTCTCTTGCTCAGACATGAAGCTGGGTAGCCTCTCCACCGAGCTTTGCTCCTGGCAGGCCTGTGTCAGGCACACAGTTGGGGCAGCTAAGGGGGTCTGGGAGAGACCCCGAGACAACAGCCACAGTAGGAATGATGGTGGCTGGGAAAGGGGGGATGGACAAGTGGGTATAGTTCCATGGGTGGCTTGCACTTCCCAGCTGTCTTCCCTTGGCTGTCTGCAAGGATGGAAGGGCTAAAGTGTTGACTTTTTAGGCCTCCCTGGCAGTCATTGGTGATGGTGAGATCAGACCTGGCAGAGACATAGGGGAAGTCTGGCAGGGATGGTTGGGGCGGGGAGGTGGGGGATGCTGCGCGTGGAAGCAGGTTGGGCTTCTGAGAAATCTGATTTTGTGATAAAAAGGAAAAGCACAGGCTTGGAGGGGAGGGGAGTTTGGGGGAAGACTTTGGTATATGTATTCATTTGGCTGAGTCCCTTTGCTCTTCATCTGAACCTGTCACATCATTGTTAATCAGCTGTGCCCCAATACAAAATAAAAGTTTAAACAAGAAGAGACATCAGAGAGCTTTCTCTTTCCTTACCACATGAACACCAAGAGGTCATCTGAGCACACAGTACTTTCTCTGCAAACCAGGAAGTCTTCATAGAACCCAAGTGTGCTGGCATCCTGATCTGACTTCTAGCTTCCAAAACTATGAGAAAATAAATTTATTTTGGGTAAAAATAAATAAATAAGAAGAAGGAGAACCACAGTCTACTCCCTTTCCTCCTTCTTTCTGTAATGAATAGAGTTCCTGGCAGTGTCCTGCCAAAGATGCCGATCCGTATACCACTTAGCTACTGGATCAGGACCAGCAATTGCTAACTTATTTCACTTTAACAAAGGAACTGTTACTTGTTTTCTCCACTTTGAGTTTTCTGAATGTGAAACCAAGCATGTTCTTAAATTATGTAAGGACTTCCCTGGTTGTCCACTGGCTAAGACTCTGAACTCCAATGCCGGGGGCCCGGATTCCATTCCCTGGTCTGGTAACTAGAACCCACATGCCACAACTAAGAGTTTGCATGCAATGACTAAAGATCCTGCATGCTACAACAAAGATCAAAGATCCATTGTGCCACAGCTAAGACCCAATGTAATCAAATAAATGAAGTTTCTTTTTAATGGAGTATGTCGTAAAAGAGCAGAGGTCTCCGTAAAGGCTTAACAGAAACAGTGTCTTTGGGATTGGGCCTCTTCCACTGAGAGCAAGGCCTGGGTGGAATGACATTATAGGGACAGGGCTTTCTGTGATGCTCATTAATGTGTTTTTATTTTTTAAAAATGTTTTTAGTTGTGATGAAACATAATATAAAACAGCATTTTAGCCATTATGAAGCATACAGTTTATTTGATGTTTTTGTTTTTCTGTCACTTAGTCATGTCCAACTCTGCAACCCCATAGACTGCAGAATGCCAGGCCTCCCTGCCTTCACTGTCTCCTGGAGTTTGCTCAGACTCATGTCCATTGAGTTGATAATGCCATCCAAGTTTATTGGTATAAGTATATGTCATTAAGTATATGCAACCATCACTGCTGTCTGTCTCCAGGTTTCTCTTGATCCCAAACTGAATCTCTGTATCCATTAAACAATAACTCTCCATTCCCTCAACCCCAGCCCATGTTAATCTCTAATCTACTTTCTGTCTTTGTGAATTTGCCTATTCCTGATATAAGTGGAAATTGTACAATATTTGTCTTTTTTGTAGCTGGCTTATTTCAATTAAAATACCTTCAAGGTATATCATGTTGTAGAATGTGTCAGAATTTCATCCCTTTTATGGACAAATAATACTTAGTTCTATGTGTATAACACATTTTGTTTACTTATCCATTGATGGACATTGATTTGGGTTGTTTTCATCTTTTGGCTATTGTGAGCAATGCTGCTAGGAACAGGGGCATACAAATATCAGTTTGAGGTCCTGCTTTCAATTCTTTTTGGTATATAGCCAGAAGTGGAATAACTGGATTAAATGGTAATTCTCTGTTTAGTTTTCTGAGGAACCATCATACTATTTTCCACAGCAGCTCTCCCACTTTGCATTCATACTAAGAATACACAAGAGTTCCAATTTCTCCAGTTTTTCGACATCCTTACCAACACTTGTTTTCTGGGTTTTTTGGATAGTAGACTTTTCCTCCTTGGAAGAAAAGCTGCGACCAATGTATACAGTGTATTAATAAGCAGAGACATTATTACTGACAAAGGTCCATGTAGTCAAAGCTATGGTTTTTCCAGTAGTCGTGTATGGTTATGAGAGTTGGATCAGAAGCTGAAGCTCCAATACTTTGGCCACCTGATGAAAAGAACCGACTCATCAGAAGAGACCGTGATGCTGGGAAAGATTGAAGGCATGGGGAGAAGGGGACAACAGAGGACAAGATGGTTGGATGACATCACTGACTTGATGGACATGAGTTTGAGTAAGCTCCAGGAGATGGTAAAGGACAGGGAAGCCTGATGTGCTGCAATCCATGGAGTCACGAAGAGTCGGACACTACTCAGTGACTGAATGACAGCAGCAACAAGCCATCCTAGTGGATGTGACGTGGTATCTCTTTGTGGTCTTGATTTGCATTTCCCTATTGATTAGTGACATTGCATATTTTTTGATGTGATTGTTGGCTGATTCATGTCGATGTATGGAAAAAATCACAATATTGTGAAGTATTTTTCAATTAAAACAAATTAATTTAAAAAAAAGAAATTTCCATTCCTGTATCTTCCATTTTTTAAATTGGGTTGTGTTTTTGTTGAGTTTTAGGATTTCTTTATATATTCCAGATGTGAATTCCTTATTAAATATGTGATTTGCAAATATTTTCTTCTGTTCCATGGGTTGCCTTTTACTCTGTTGATGGTGTCCTTGGATGCACAAAAGGACTCGGCAGTGTGAGCAGACACTGTAGAAATCAAGCAAGCAAAATCAGTAACTATTTGAACACTGCATGAACATTCTTAGTTTTCTGTTGGAGAAGCAGATGGCAACCCTCTCCGGTACTCTTGCCTGGAAAATCCCCTGGATGGAGAGGCCTGGTAGGCTACAGTCCATGCGGTTGCAAAGAGTCGGACACGACTGTGCGACTTCACTTTCACTTTCTTTCAGTTTCCTATGTGGCCTAAGACAACGATTGAATTTCTTCACAGTGATTCTTGAGTTTCTAAAAGTTGTTTCTTCCATAGGCCCAGTGATAAGTTTGTAAATTAGCATGAAATGAAGAAAAGTTGTCACCACTGTCTGAAACATTTTTTGTATGTGATTAGTAGGAGGTGGAAGCAGAACTGGATACACACCTGGCAGACTGGGTGGCCCTCGGCTTCCCCAGGGAGACAGGAGTGTCCCTTAGAGGCCACAGTAGGAGACAGGCTGTTTTGACGTCTACGCCCTGTGGCAGGGTGTGTAGGATAGAGCCACATCACTGGGCGGGGCAGCTTGGGAGCCACAGTGGAGCAGAATGAACAGGAGGAAGAGTCAAACCAAAGGTCAAGGTGCAGTGGACCAGGGCCAGTTAGCCTGGAGGTAGAGGACCCGGACAGGGAAATCTTGGAGATGTGGTAGGGGACTCTGAAAACCAGGATGCTTTCAGCCATTCTTTGGTCATGAGAAACCTGGCTCAAGACATGGTGGACATAAGACCAAGATGGTGGCCATCCTCATGGCTGTGGGATAATACACTGAGGCTTGAAAGAGTCAGCTGCAGTTCAGTGTATCACGTGGTCATAGCCAACTTAAACCTAAGGTAGTTGATTAGCTGGATACTGGGGATACACAGCATTGGTGGGAGGTTGGAGGATGGGTTTGCAAGCACATAGGGCCCACAGGAGAGCCGTGGAGCTGGGAGCACAGCCACCGTCTCCTATCTGGAACTCTCTGATCTGATGCCAGCCCTGGATGGACAGCCTCCAGAGTTCCCTCTCCCCTTGGATTTACTCGCTCACGAAACAGTCTGGGAGAGATGGTCTAGCTGGCTGGCAAGTGCCCGCTACCTGCTGTGTAGAAGAGGTCTGAGCCCCTACGTCTCTGTAGGGTTGGTTACTAGGAACTACCCGCACCAGAGCCACACACAGTCTGAGAGGTTACTCCCCATGGGAAACAGTGCTTTGGGAACGTGGACAGGCACTGAGCTGGTAGATGGCCCCTGCCCGCTGCAGGGCACCTCCTTGCAGTATGGAAGCAGAAAGCTGTGGGCATCTGTGGGGAGGGTCCAGGGGTCAGGTCAGACCAGCAGCTGGAGTTGGAGCTGTGGAAGTCCCTGGAAGGGTGACATGGGTGAGAGCAAGATGAGGCTGGCTTGGAAGGAGGCATTCTGCCTGGAGGTGTGGGGGATGTGCAGGGGAGATTATAAGGCTGGTCTACTTTCCAGAATCAGGCCTGAAGTGGGGACCTGGGTCCTGATCACAAGTCATGGAAACCAGCTGGAGGCAGATTAAGCACAAACTGGGTCTCATCACAGGGGAAAGCCCCACAGGACCATGGGCAGGACGGGCGGCCTCCCTCCTGTCTGTCACTTGGCCTCAGGGCTTGTGTCTCTGCCCCTGTCTGATCCCCTTCCTCTGGTCTGTGTCCCTCTGGGAACACCGGCCACTCCAGTCCAATTGCCTGGGCGGAGGCAAAGTCTCCATCTCCTAAGGGGGCCACAGTAAGTAGAGGCTATGGATATAACCCAGCGGGACCTCAGTGTGGCTCAAGCTAGGCAGTACCTGGAGGGGGCAGGAGAACTGACCCGGGCACTTCGCTGGGGCCTGGGGTGGCTCTGGGGAGAGCATCCTGGTAGCAGGGAGTGGTGGGAGGGGGAGGAAATGAAGCATTAAGGAGGGGTTCCCAGGAGGAAGATGGGGGAAGTGTTGCTGACGGCAGAGCAGGGCAGGCAGGGTTGATAAGGTTCTATTTTGGACCTGGGTGTCTCAGCATGTCAGCAGAGCATCTTGTGAGGAGAGGCAGGGCCGAGGCAAATTGGCAGATGGGAAGTCAGAGCCTGTTCCAGAGCTCTGGGTTGGGGCAGACAGACACTGAAGGGCAGCAAGTGGCAGAGCTGGGAGTGTGGGCAGCAGAAGAGCTTTCCCCTCTCCTCGAAGCCACAACGCCTGCCTCTTTGCTCTGTGCTCTTGCCTGCAGCCAAAGCCTTGCTGGAGAGAAACCAGAGACCCCGCCCCGCATGCACCCACAGAGTCTACAGAGCCTCCTGGTCTCAGCCTCCAGAGTCTGGAGACTCATAGTATCGCCTGAACTATTCGTGAGACATTCCCTGAGCACCCGCTACACGCCACACTTGGTGCTCCGGGTGGGATAACTCTCATCTGTCCTTGTGGTGCTGAAGTTGGGAAGCTGGGCCGATCTCAGGGTGGGCTGGATGAGCTCTAGGTGGAGCATGGCCCAGACCTGCATCGAGAGAGGGCTTCCTAGGGAGGTGACACCTGTGCTGGGGCCTGAAACCCAAAGAGGTCAGATGCAGGATCTGCGAGGGGCTGGGCACAGCCCGGATGACAGCCAAAGCTGTTCCAGCACCTTCTGGTTCAGTTCCCTCCAGCCTGGACTCTGGGCACCTCTGTGTCCTGTGTCCCCTATCAGAGGAGCCGATCAGAGTAAGTCTCCAAATCAAAACCATGGGCACCTGGGCTACCCGTGAGCCATGAGCCAGTTGGAGTGGGCCTCATTTCCAGTAACCGAGAGTCAAAATGAAGGAAAGAATCTCAATTTTCAGTTAATCTTTCTTAAAGTTTGGGGAATGCTACTGTTGGGGCTGAGGGCAGACACCCCCAAAATTAGCCACAATGGCATATTGATTATTTTGAGTTAAAATCACTTAAGAAATGGCCAGTGCAGGAGGGACACCCCAAGCCTCCTGTCTCACTGAAAGCAGCAAGTCATCTCTCATTTGAAAGGTGTGCTCCCTCCATCTGGAGAGAGGACACCCTTACTGACAGAGATGGGGAATTCGGGCGAGAAGCCTGTATGAACACATCTTGTAACTTAAATTTACTACCCTAAACCCAAACTCTGCTTAGATTCTTCACCAATTGAGCACTTAAAACCTCAGTTTCTTCTTGCTGTTAATGCCTCCCAAATTTGTTTCTTTGTTTAAAAAGTATAAAAACTACCTGCTTTGGCCACTTCTTAGGGCCCCTTCCCATGAAACCTCTATGTGCAGGAATTAAAATGTGTTTCTTTTTCTCCTGTTCATTGGTCTTGGGTCAATTTTATTACTGGTCCAAGAATTCGAGGGGGGAAAGTGAAAGTGTTAGTCACTGAGTTGGGTCTGACTCTTTGTGATCCTCTGGACTATAGCCCTCCGGTCTCCTCTGTCCTTGGAACTCTCCAGGCAAGAATACTGGAGTGAGTTGCCATTTCCTACTCCAGGGGATCTTCCCAACAAGAACTCGAGAGGGGGAGTAGTGGAAATTTCCTGCTCCCAGACATTACTTCAGTATATAGATAAGATGCTGGATGGTATCACCAGTGCAATGGACATGAACTTGGGCAAACTTCAGGAGATGATGAGGGACAGTGAGACTTGGCATGCTGCAGTCCATGGGGTCACAAAGAGTCAGACACGACTGGGCAACTGAACAACAACAGCAGCATAGATAAGATGGATGTGTGCTCAGTCGTGTCCCACTCTTTGCGACCCCGTGGACTGTAGCCCACCAGGCTCCTCTGTCCATGGGATTTTCCAGGCAAGAATACTGCAGTGGGTTGCCATTTCCTATTCCAGGGGATCTTCCAGACCCAGAATTGAACCTGCATCTTCTGCACATTTCCTGAACTGCAGACAGAATCTTTACTGCCGAGCCACCACCAGGGAAGCCCAATAGATTAGATGATGTACTCCTTATGTTTAACTGCAAAACAAACCATCCCACATGTTACTGGCTTAAAGCAACAACAGTGTCCTGTTTCTTGTGGTGCGGTGGGTACCCCGGCTGCTCATCTTCTCTTCCTGCTTGAGCTTGGACTGGACATTTGACAGGAACTGGGGGGTCCAACCATCTCAGTTCAAAGTCCAGCCTTTGGCCAAGGGCCAAGATCTCCCTCTCACATGATCTTTATCCTGGGCTTTATCTCAACACAGTGACCTCTGGGTTCCAAGAAAGTGAGGACAGAACCACAGGCTGCTTGAGGCCAACAAACCGTAAGCAGCCCAGATTTCTGGTTGGAGAAAATAACTTGGTCTCCTGATAGGAGCAGTTCTGCCCGAACACGACATGCAGAAAGCCTTGACTATAGTGTGATTGTTCCACTGTGGTGAGCAGATGAGCTATGTGGCTCCTAGGGGCTCTGTCATCTCAAGGCAGACAGCAACTCCTCCAACTTACCACCCTTTCAAGGCGCTCTCTGTCCCTCCTCTTGTTGCTGCTAGGAAATTGTCATCTGTGCAGACAGCACCTGTGGACTGTCTGGGGGTACCAGTCTACTCCCAAGCCATCTGCACGTCCCTCCAGCTGCACATTTAACCAGAAAAACAAAGTCAGGAGCTGTCGGGGTCCCTCATTTGCTGCTTACCAGCACGACCTAGAAATACACATGTGGGGAGACCAGTCACAGATAAATGTGGCATCTCTGTTTGCTGATATGACAGGAGATATTCCATTTCACCCCACCCTTGAAATGACTGTACAGAAGTGACTGCCTGAAGCTTGCCATTCTAGGGGACATTTGCAAGGATTGAATAGTCTTTTTACTTTGTTTCCTCACCTCCCCACATCTCAGATCCATAAAAGAACCTGACATCCAGGCACCCCAAAAATGGCTATTTTGAGGCACTAGCCTGCCATATTCTCAGCCAGCCAGCTCCTGAACAAAGTCCCCTCCTTGTCCCTAAACCTCATTTTGGATGTATTGGCCTATTGTGTGGCAAACAGAGAGAGCCTAGACTCTGTAACATATTTAGACCTATTGTTGACTGGTCTCTCCAGGATCACTTTATTCTTGTTGCAGTGAAATCAGAGCAAAGCGCCAACACCAGCATCTCTCAGATCCTCTCTCAGCCTTCTGGGAGAGGCCTGGAGCAGAGAATGGGCAAGGTGGGCTGGGGACCGTGACAGCCATCAGACCCCGTCAGCTAATCCTCCGGACAGGCCACATCTGCAGAAGCAGATGGATCACAGATTTCTCATGCCAGAGCCGGTCTTTATCAGTGGTGTTAAAATAGCCAAAGAAAGAAAAATGTGAACACTGCCTCCAAGATGGAGTGGGGGCAGGGCAGGGACCGAGGCCCGGATTGGGGGCTGAACAGCCTCAGGATAAATTTAGAAAATACAGTGAACAGAGGCCTGGATCCACACTGCCCACCCAGCCAGGCTGGCGAGGCCACTCTGCCCCCCACTCCCACCCCATCCACCTCCACCGCCTCCATCGAGGCCGAGGCTCTGGTGGCATGGGACCAAGCTGAGGAGATAATTCAAACAAAACTCTTGCCAATCCAGAAAACCTCTCTACCAGAGTCACAAGAAAGAAGGCAGATGTGGTCCTGAACAACCACTAGGCCCTGTGCTCATCACAGAGACATCGGAGCAGGAAGTAGTCCCTCACCTTTCAAGGCAGTTCAACCCATCCGTCCCCAAGAGAAACAGAAACCAGTCCCGTCACATAGCTCACCCCCCCCAACCCCCCGGTCCCACTGGGACTGGGTGGGGGTGGGGGCACCTTTGTTTGCTGATTGCCTTATCTGGAGGAAAAGCAAACTTCTCATCTCTTTACAACTGAAGTACATTTAAAAGCCCGGCCATGGTAGTCAGGCTCCTATGTCCCAGGGGAATTGGGCAAGGAGGGTGCTCCTCTCTTCAGAGAGATGTCCCCAGGTCCTCGGGAAATATTTCAGGGTTGTCAGACTGGCGAGAGGCTGATTTAGCTTTTAAACAGATTCACACACGCACACACACACAAAAGGAAGGGAAAGAACTTACAGGTTTTCTAAAGGAAATGCTTTAAGAAGAGGGAGGAGAAAAGCGTTTACTTCCTTTGCATCAGGGAGTGTTAATGTTTTCTCATTTTTAATTTGCATTTGCCTCTACAGCCATCTCTGCATGCACTCAAAACCCGGCGGGCTGGCCCTGGCTCCAGGCCCTCCTGCAGGTCTCACCGAGGACTCTAGCCTGAGAGATAGCTGCTCAGTTAGCTCTGAGGAACTGCTCGGAAGAGGAAAGGGAGAGGCCAGTTTATATGTGATTTTTTTTTTTTTTTNGTTCCCTCCAGCCTGGACTCTGGGCACCTCTGTGTCCTGTGTCCCCTATCAGAGGAGCCGATCAGAGTAAGTCTCCAAATCAAAACCATGGGCACCTGGGCTACCCGTGAGCCATGAGCCAGTTGGAGTGGGCCTCATTTCCAGTAACCGAGAGTCAAAATGAAGGAAAGAATCTCAATTTTCAGTTAATCTTTCTTAAAGTTTGGGGAATGCTACTGTTGGGGCTGAGGGCAGACACCCCCAAAATTAGCCACAATGGCATATTGATTATTTTGAGTTAAAATCACTTAAGAAATGGCCAGTGCAGGAGGGACACCCCAAGCCTCCTGTCTCACTGAAAGCAGCAAGTCATCTCTCATTTGAAAGGTGTGCTCCCTCCATCTGGAGAGAGGACACCCTTACTGACAGAGATGGGGAATTCGGGCGAGAAGCCTGTATGAACACATCTTGTAACTTAAATTTACTACCCTAAACCCAAACTCTGCTTAGATTCTTCACCAATTGAGCACTTAAAACCTCAGTTTCTTCTTGCTGTTAATGCCTCCCAAATTTGTTTCTTTGTTTAAAAAGTATAAAAACTACCTGCTTTGGCCACTTCTTAGGGCCCCTTCCCATGAAACCTCTATGTGCAGGAATTAAAATGTGTTTCTTTTTCTCCTGTTCATTGGTCTTGGGTCAATTTTATTACTGGTCCAAGAATTCGAGGGGGGAAAGTGAAAGTGTTAGTCACTGAGTTGGGTCTGACTCTTTGTGATCCTCTGGACTATAGCCCTCCGGTCTCCTCTGTCCTTGGAACTCTCCAGGCAAGAATACTGGAGTGAGTTGCCATTTCCTACTCCAGGGGATCTTCCCAACAAGAACTCGAGAGGGGGAGTAGTGGAAATTTCCTGCTCCCAGACATTACTTCAGTATATAGATAAGATGCTGGATGGTATCACCAGTGCAATGGACATGAACTTGGGCAAACTTCAGGAGATGATGAGGGACAGTGAGACTTGGCATGCTGCAGTCCATGGGGTCACAAAGAGTCAGACACGACTGGGCAACTGAACAACAACAGCAGCATAGATAAGATGGATGTGTGCTCAGTCGTGTCCCACTCTTTGCGACCCCGTGGACTGTAGCCCACCAGGCTCCTCTGTCCATGGGATTTTCCAGGCAAGAATACTGCAGTGGGTTGCCATTTCCTATTCCAGGGGATCTTCCAGACCCAGAATTGAACCTGCATCTTCTGCACATTTCCTGAACTGCAGACAGAATCTTTACTGCCGAGCCACCACCAGGGAAGCCCAATAGATTAGATGATGTATTCCTTATGTTTAACTGCAAAACAAACCATCCCACATGTTACTGGCTTAAAGCAACAACAGTGTCCTGTTTCTTGTGGTGCGGTGGGTACCCCGGCTGCTCATCTTCTCTTCCTGCTTGAGCTTGGACTGGACATTTGACAGGAACTGGGGGGTCCAACCATCTCAGTTCAAAGTCCAGCCTTTGGCCAAGGGCCAAGATCTCCCTCTCACATGATCTTTATCCTGGGCTTTATCTCAACACAGTGACCTCTGGGTTCCAAGAAAGTGAGGACAGAACCACAGGCTGCTTGAGGCCAACAAACCGTAAGCAGCCCAGATTTCTGGTTGGAGAAAATAACTTGGTCTCCTGATAGGAGCAGTTCTGCCCGAACACGACATGCAGAAAGCCTTGACTATAGTGTGATTGTTCCACTGTGGTGAGCAGATGAGCTATGTGGCTCCTAGGGGCTCTGTCATCTCAAGGCAGACAGCAACTCCTCCAACTTACCACCCTTTCAAGGCGCTCTCTGTCCCTCCTCTTGTTGCTGCTAGGAAATTGTCATCTGTGCAGACAGCACCTGTGGACTGTCTGGGGGTACCAGTCTACTCCCAAGCCATCTGCACGTCCCTCCAGCTGCACATTTAACCAGAAAAACAAAGTCAGGAGCTGTCGGGGTCCCTCATTTGCTGCTTACCAGCACGACCTAGAAATACACATGTGGGGAGACCAGTCACAGATAAATGTGGCATCTCTGTTTGCTGATATGACAGGAGATATTCCATTTCACCCCACCCTTGAAATGACTGTACAGAAGTGACTGCCTGAAGCTTGCCATTCTAGGGGACATTTGCAAGGATTGAATAGTCTTTTTACTTTGTTTCCTCACCTCCCCACATCTCAGATCCATAAAAGAACCTGACATCCAGGCACCCCAAAAATGGCTATTTTGAGGCACTAGCCTGCCATATTCTCAGCCAGCCAGCTCCTGAACAAAGTCCCCTCCTTGTCCCTAAACCTCATTTTGGATGTATTGGCCTATTGTGTGGCAAACAGAGAGAGCCTAGACTCTGTAACATATTTAGACCTATTGTTGACTGGTCTCTCCAGGATCACTTTATTCTTGTTGCAGTGAAATCAGAGCAAAGCGCCAACACCAGCATCTCTCAGATCCTCTCTCAGCCTTCTGGGAGAGGCCTGGAGCAGAGAATGGGCAAGGTGGGCTGGGGACCGTGACAGCCATCAGACCCCGTCAGCTAATCCTCCGGACAGGCCACATCTGCAGGAGCAGATGGATCACAGATTTCTCATGCCAGAGCCGGTCTTTATCAGTGGTGTTAAAATAGCCAAAGAAAGAAAAATGTGAACACTGCCTCCAAGATGGAGTGGGGGCAGGGCAGGGACCGAGGCCCGGATTGGGGGCTGAACAGCCTCAGGATAAATTTAGAAAATACAGTGAACAGAGGCCTGGATCCACACTGCCCACCCAGCCAGGCTGGCGAGGCCACTCTGCCCCCCACTCCCACCCCATCCACCTCCACCGCCTCCATCGAGGCCGAGGCTCTGGTGGCATGGGACCAAGCTGAGGAGATAATTCAAACAAAACTCTTGCCAATCCAGAAAACCTCTCTACCAGAGTCACAAGAAAGAAGGCAGATGTGGTCCTGAACAACCACTAGGCCCTGTGCTCATCACAGAGACATCGGAGCAGGAAGTAGTCCCTCACCTTTCAAGGCAGTTCAACCCATCCGTCCCCAAGAGAAACAGAAACCAGTCCCGTCACATAGCTCACCCCCCCCAACCCCCCGGTCCCACTGGGACTGGGTGGGGGTGGGGGCACCTTTGTTTGCTGATTGCCTTATCTGGAGGAAAAGCAAACTTCTCATCTCTTTACAACTGAAGTACATTTAAAAGCCCGGCCATGGTAGTCAGGCTCCTATGTCCCAGGGGAATAGGGCAAGGAGGGTGCTCCTCTCTTCAGAGAGATGTCCCCAGGTCCTCGGGAAATATTTCAGGGTTGTCAGACTGGCGAGAGGCTGATTTAGCTTTTAAACAGATTCACACACGCACACACACACAAAAGGAAGGGAAAGAATTTACAGGTTTTCTAAAGGAAATGCTTTAAGAAGAGGGAGGAGAAAAGCGTTTACTTCCTTTGCATCAGGGAGTGTTAATGTTTTCTCATTTTTAATTTGCATTTGCCTCTACAGCCATCTCTGCATGCACTCAAAACCCGGCGGGCTGGCCCTGGCTCCAGGCCCTCCTGCAGGTCTCACCGAGGACTCTAGCCTGAGAGATAGCTGCTCAGTTAGCTCTGAGGAACTGCTCGGAAGAGGAAACAGCCCACCAGGCTACTCCGCCCATTGGATTTTCCAGGCAAGAGTACTGGGGTGGGGTGCCATTGCTTTGTAGAGGCTTGAATTATTAAATCATCCCTTACTTTTTTTAATATTTATTTTTATTTATTTGGTTGCACCAGGTCTTAGCTGCAGCTTGCTGTATCTTTAGTTGGGGCATCTGGGCTCTAGTTCCCTGACAAGGGATCAAACCCAGGCCCCCTCCATTGGGAGCACTGAGTCTTAGCCCTGGATTACCAGGGAAGTCCCCATCCCCCACTTCTTGAAATCAGTTTGATGAAAAAGTAGAACTCATGAGCTAGAATCATAACAGCTGCTTGATCTTATTCACCCATCTTCACAGCAAGCATGCTGGGAGGGATAGTTTGCTTGCTCCCTGATCAAGATTCAAGCAGTGCCACGACTTCTGTGATCACAAATAAGCAATAGAAAGCACCATTGATAACTTTATATCTGAAGTCTCAATGTAGGAATTAAACTTGACAAGTCCCAGGTAAACATCAAAACTGAACACCTCTTGGGTGAGTTGCTTTTCCTCTTGTTTGCCTTCTGGAGGGACTGTGGTCAGCTCCCCCTTCTCCCTCACCTCCTCCCGCCTCCCCAGCCTGTAGTGGGGGTGGGGTACTGCATCCGGGCTTGGAGGTGGGAAGGAGTCAGGCAAAGAAGGATTTCCTGTGTTCTAGGTCTTGCCCTCCCCTCTGCCCTCCCCTCCTGCCCTCTCCTCTCCCCCTCTCTGCTGCTGACACTCTGGAGGTTGCCCTGCTGCCCCTCCTGTTCCCATGATGAGGCTGGGTGCCCCCAACTCCTGGTTTCTGCAGGTGAGGTAGGGGACGAACACGCACAGTTCCCTCCAGAGAAACCCTCTCCTCTCTCCAGCAGCCTCATCTTTTCATCCAGAGGCATGAGGCCAGTTTCAGAGTACTTCCCTTAGCACCTGTGTGTGCTCCAGTCCTTCCATTGGTGTCAGGGCGCCTCACTTGTGTTTTCACATGGGTCCCTCAGTGCCTTTCACACAGAGCCCAGCACACCACATGCTTGTGCAGAGAGGCCCACCTGAGCCTGGGTGCAAAGATGGGGGTTGTGAGGGGGAGGGGGTTCCCAGGAGGGCAGAGTCCCTGGGCCATTGGCAGATGTTTGCTGAGCAGAGAAACCTCATGTGGCTCATTCTGGGCTTAGTGGAGATGGGCATAAAGACCCCTGTTTCCTCTCCTAGAGGAATGGCCTTGGGTGCCATGCTCACCCTCGCAGGCCTCAGTGTTCTCATCTATAACCTGGGTACATCAGGGTTCATAGGTCACAGGGCAGTGTGGGGTGCATGCAGGGGGCTGGCAAGGGCCAGGCTGGCTGTCACAGCAATCTCTGCATTGGCCCCTCAGCTCACCTCAGTGCCCCCACCCCATCTGCCACAGACAGGCCACCACTGAAATCTAATTCAGAAATAGCATTTATTGAGGTATCCCCACAGGCCTGGCCCTAAGTCCCAGCCGCTGGCACCTCGGGCTCACTCCTCCTTCTCATCCCCGTGGGTGATGATGTAGCACAGGGACTTATAGTCGATGTTCCCTGCCAGGTCCATGGGCGTCAGGGCGAACATCTGCTCCACCTGTGGAGGCACTGGTCAGAGTGATCTGATGGAGGCCTGTGACCTTCACCCTGCCCCTGGGGCCATGCACTGCCCCTCAGCTTTTCAGGCGGAGGTTGGGGCAGGAGTGAGGGGTGCGGTGGGTCACAGGGCCCACCCTGCCCACAGAGCCACCCTCCCTCCCGTGTTGCTAAGATGCTGTTGTTCAGATGCTAAGGTTCACTGCGCTCTCACCCCTGGACCCCTGCACACAGAGCTCACCCAGCCTACACACCTCTGACTCCACTTCCTTCACCCTCCAGATTCCAACAGAGGCAGCACCTCCTCCAGTAAGCTGAGCTCTAAGCCCATGAGGGCAGTGGGTCACTGAGGCCCCCACCCCTTGGACCCTGTGGGGTGGAGCCCTGTGAAGGGGCCCAGGAGGGATGATTGAAGGAGCCCGGAATCCTCACCTCAGCTGGAGAGAACTTGTCTGCCTGGGTCAGGAGAAGCTGCTTGAATCTGAGAAAGTGGGGAGCAGTGGGGAGAGTGTGGTGCGGCTGGCTGCATGGGGAGGGGATGGGGGCTCTCACAGCCCAGATGGTCAGCTCCCCCCAAAAGCAGAGAGGACCCCAAAGGACAGGTGGCCACCCTCACAAGGGGATCCACCTCCCTTCCTGCTTCCAGCACAGTGCCCCCAGCCACTCACTCCATTGTCCCACTTACTCATCCTTGTTCACCACGCCTTTGCCACTGGGGTCAAAAAGGCGGAAGGCGCTCAGGATGGCTTCTTCAGGGTCTGTCCCTGGGAAGCCAAGGGAGCCAGGTGAGCAGCCACACTGCCAGCTTCCCAGCCCCACCAAGGAGGAACCCAGGGTGGGGAGGGAACCTTCCAGATCGCAGACAGGGGGAGGGTGCCTGATACAAAGTGCTCCTTTGGGCTCAGAGACGCTGGGATTGGCTGTCTTTCTGAAATGCCGGGCTTGGCCAGGAGGTTGGGACTGGGAATTTGGGAGTGAAAGCGAAGGCATATTTCCCAGCCCTGAGGATTGGGGTGATCGGTGCTCATGGAATGCAGAGGTGGACCCCACATCCTCTGGGTGGGCAAGGGCCAGATGGGGCCTGGACAGGCTCTGGGTGGGACTCAGGCCAGGTCCAGGCAGGGTCCAGATGGAGTGCACACTTGCTGCCCAGCCAGGGACTGCAGACCTGCCTCTGGCTCACCATTGAGCTTCTCCCCAAACAGAGTGAGGAAGACAGTGAAGTTGATGGGCCCCTTCCCTTCCTGCAGCATGGCGTCCAGCTCCTCTTCTGGAACATTCACCTTCCCTGTGGGGGTGTTAGATGGACAGGGCCCTTGAGTGTCCCTGAGTAGGGCTGGGCTGCCCCTCCCCCATCCTAGCCACCAAGGGTAGAGAATGCTCACTGGGTGGGGGAAGTGAAGTGGAAGGAAGGTGGTCTGGGGGTGGGTGGGTGGTGTGAGCCAGGACAGGAGTACAGGCCGGGCCAGCCCGCAGCTCTGAGCTGGGTCCCTGGTGTGAGAGGGGCTGGGCCAGGCAGGAGACAGGTGCCCTCACCGAGCTGGGAGTAGGTCTCTCTAAGGTCCGACTTGCAGATGATGCCGTCACGGTTCTGGTCGATGCAGCTGAAAGCCTATGAGGAGGAGGGGCCACAGTCTCCAGCGGGAGCAACCCACATCCCAGGCAAGGCAGGAGGTGAGGGGATCCTGGGTGATGGGAGAAGCAGGAACAGGGGCCAAGACCCCTGATCTACAGGGAAGAAGGGATATATTGGGGGCACGGTCCCCAGATGGGGCCCAGGCTAGTGGGAGTGGGGCACTCACTTCCTTGAACTCCTGGATCTGGGCTTGTTCGAACATGGAAAAGACGTTGGAAGAGCCTCGCTGGGCCTGCTTGGTGGCCGCGGCCTTGCCCCGGGTCCCTGCCTTCCTGCTGGCCTGCAACACCACAGGTGGGGATGGGTCCTCTCTCCAGCTCCCCAAAGACTCCCTGCCACAGACAGCCCCAGAACATTCCTGGAAGAGCCGGGGCCCAGGGTCCTGCTTCTCTCCCTGGAGACCACCTCTCTCAGCCCAGCACAGGCACAGAAGTACCGGCTCCACAGCCCCAGCCCAGAGGACAGCACCTTGGAGGCTGCCGGCCTGGAGTCCCCCACCTGCCACTCACCATCCTCTCTCTCTGCAGCAGCCTGGTTGCCTCGAAGGGCCCACAGCCCCCTTTATGTCTCAGCCTTATCACCTGGAACGCCAAATAAGGACAGGAGGAGAGGATAGGCCCAAACTTGGCAGCCTCTGCTTGGGCTGGGGGAAGACAGGGCCCCTGAGCAGATTCCAGCCACGTTCCCAGCGACCTTCAGGCCCCCGACAGACGTGTGACATGCAGTGTCCGCCCGTCTTGGCACTGCAACGTGCACTGCCTCCTGAGAGCAGAGCAGACTGCAGCTTTCACCACTCCAGGGCTGAATGAGGGGCCTCACCAGACTGTCCTTCCTGCAGTTCCAGCCCAGGCCACAGGGACAGCTGGGGTGGGGCTGGCCTGAGGCCTCCAATGGGCTTGGGAAGGCAATCAGAGGCTCTGAGGATGGTCTCTGGCCTGAGACTGCGGGGGTGGGTGGGGTCTCAGGGATTTGGCCCTGGCCTCTCACCCCTCTGACCAAGGGACAAAAGGCAGCCCTGAGCTGATGGCTACCCCAACCAGAACTTGCATGTGATGCTGTTGGAGCACAGAGCACTGCCTGGACCCCGAGCATCCCCTGAGACCCCCATGGAAGTGGGTCCCAAGCCCTTCTTGTGGAGCTCCACTATAGAGTGAGGGGCCTGGGCTCCCTCCACCTGTGCCAGAGCAGCAGCCTCTTAGCTCCCTGTAGACCCAGGGCATCGAGGGGCTGAGGGGCTGGAGACCTGCCGGAGCAGGAAGAGTGGGCAGTTGGCAGCTCCCCTGAAACCAGAACAGGAGAGGGCCCATGGCTGTCCCTCTGCCCACTGAGGCGAGGATGCAGGGAGGCCAGCTAGGAGAGCAGGCTTCTCGTCCATCAGACCCAAGGTCCCTTTTGTGTAACAAGTATCTTGTAACACCACTTTCATTTCTCCTGAAATGAAATTCATAGGCTATACCTATAACCTACCTCCATAGAGAATTTTAAACAATCAATACGGGGCCCTGAATCATAACATAAAGGACACCTAGAAAATAATTTATGGTAACATGAGATCCAATACTGCAGGTGAATGCTGGAACGTGAGTACCTTAGTATTGATAATGACATCATCAAAGGCTCACACAGACTTCCAATGCATCATCTAGACTTCAGAGAACGAAAAAGATCAGAAGTAATTCCACGTGTGGCATACCATAAAATGGGACAGCATCTCAAGGAGGACATGAAAACTCAAAATCACAACTTTGGGTTAAGTACTGAATGAAACAACGTAGTCATTCCAGATTTGCTGGTTTCTCTCATTGAAAAGTGAGTGTAATACACACTACACATGTGTGCTCAGTGACTTCAGTTATGTCAGACTGTGTGATGCTATGGACTGCAGCCCAGCAGGCCCCTCTGTCCATGCGATTCTCCAGGCAAGAATACTGCAGTGGGTTGCCATGCCCTCCTCCAGCGGGTCTTCCTGACCCAGGGATTGAACCCATTGAACCCATCCTGCATTGCAGGCGAATTTTTTAACCACTGAGCCACAGGGGAAGCCCTACTATGTATAAGATAATCAACAAAGACCTACTGTATAGCAAAGGGAACTCTCCTCAGGATTCTGGAACAACTGAGAGGGGGAAATGATCTGAAAAAGAATGGAACTGAACCACTTTGCTGGGTACCTAAAACTAACACAACATTGTAAATCAACGATGTGGTAAGTCTCTTTAGTCATGTCTGACTACTCCAACATAAAATAAAAATTAAATTAAAAAGGATAACAACACCCAAAAACCTGAAAAAAAAAGTGAGTGTATGTTAAAATCTTACAAATACATGTTCATATGTAACTGGGTTTGTGTGTAAGAAGGTCTTAGCCCTGAGGCTTGGCTGATGTGAAATAGGCATTTCTTTCAGGAGCAAACTTGAAAGGATCACAGAAATCATGTGACTTCTTTTTAAAAAAATATTTATTTGGCTGCACTAGGTCTTAACTGCAGCCTACAGGATCTTTAGTTGCAGCTTGAAAACTCTTAGTTGTGGCATGTGGGACTAGTTCCCAGACCAGGGATGGAACCCAGGCCCCTTCATTGGGAGTGCGGAGTCTTAGCCACTGGACCACCAGGGAAGTCCCCATGTGACTTCTTGTAATTCTGTCTTCGACACCTTCCATCACTGTCACAACCTAAGTGGCCCCAGGGACTCCCTGCTGAGACCAATCTGCAGCAGGACCAGTTCCCAGAGATCAGCCCTGTTCCCCTTCTCCCACTCCCTCCAGGATAGTACCTGGAAGCTCTCAGAGACCTCAGAGCTGCTGAGTGATTACAGACAGGTGGAACCACACCCTGAATCCCACAGGCTGGTGGGCAGAGGCCTGGTCAAGTCCAGGACCCCTGACCACACCCCCGCACACCGCCCCATGCCATTCCTGTTCCTTCAGCCTTGTGTGTTACTCTCCATACTCCCTAGCATGGCTCACCAGAGAAGATGGCAAATTTCAAGACACACCTTGGCCTGCAGAGTGTCTGTGTGCGCAGGGTCACATCTGCATGTGTGCTGTCCCAGTCTCATACACAGAGGTCAAAGAACAATGGACAAGGTCACATTCTAAACTTTTAAAACTTTTAATTAAAAAAAAACACCCACACAGTTCCAGGTTGGGCATGGATATGCTGGTGTGTAAATGGAAGTCTGCTGAGAAGAAAGAGGCCTAGCTTGTCCCTTGGGGTGTGTGCTGAGTGCTGCTGGGCTTTCTGAGTGCCCAGGGCCGTGGGAGCCGGGGACTCGATCCCAGAGAGGCTCCCAGGCCTGTCTGTGGGTGGGGGGACTCCTCCTTTTCCTGGGCCCCTCTGGGCAGAGGCTTTGGGGACTCTGTCTCCTGCATCTCCTGTGAGGGCCCATCCCAGAACCACAGACCACTCAGGGATGGCAGGATGGGAGGGAAAAGGCTGCCATCTCCAAGCCTTGGGGTGCCCACAGCCTCTACCGTGGAGCTTGTCCCTTCCATTTCCCGGGCCTGAGTGATCAGCGGCTCCCCAGGGCCCCTGTGGAATTCAGGTCTAGGTCTGGCCAGGTGATGAGGGCTGCCTCCCCACGCAGGCTGAGCTCATGGGGAAGCCAGGCCATAGTAGGGTCCAGAGGGCACCCCCTTCTCAGAGCCAGGGCTGACCCAGGCTGAAAGCTCCAAGAGACAAGCAGTGCAGAAATGCAACAAAATCCTGAGTGAATAACTCCCTTCTGGGTCCTTGATTCCAGCAGAAAGGCGAGGTACTTTGAGGGTTCTCCATTCCTGTTCATTTCTGCTCCCAACCCAGTCAGGGCCCTACGGCTATCTCACCAACTGACCCTGAGAGAAGGGGCCTGCCTGGGCCCTTCGCAACCACTCCAGAGGCTTTCCCCCATCTTCTGGAGGTGACAGCTGGGATGGGAGGCATCCAAAGTCCTCACAAGGAGAAGCCTCTCGATTGGGCCAGGTTGGGGGGACTTGTAAGGAGAGTGTCCCCTGGAGCCCAGGTCCAGTAGCCGGCCACAGCTTCCTTCCTGCCTTGCAGCCTTTCTTCTTACTGGCCCAGCATGCAGGCCTTCTTACAGGCCACCGCGGAGATCAAGGCCGCGCCCCGGCCGCTGCCCTCCTCCGACTCAATGAAGGTGATTTCACAGCTGGGCGTCAGCCTGCGCACGATGGCATGGAACCGCTCCTTGAAGCTGCGTAGAGGGGAAGCTTGGCTGCCGGTACCGCGCTGAATGCACGGCAGGGGGTAAAACAAGGGAACCCTCCTCCTGCGTCTGGGGGCCAAGGGAGTACGGAGAGTTTAAGAATTCTCGGGCCCTCGGAGAGCTCCCCTCTTAGCCTGAGTGCCATAGATGGAGACCAACGCCCGGGTTCTGCCCTAAGGATGCGAACTCACAAGGGGCAGGCTGGACCAGGGCTGGACCGGCAGAGGGCCGCGCGGGCTCACCTGGGGTGCAGCTTGTACACGGAGCCGTCCACGCCCACGGTGATGCGCATCACGTCCTCGCTGCGGCTCTCGCGCATCCGGTTGATGACGCCCGCCAGTCCCGCGGCGCACATGTGCGCGGCGCGCGTGGACACGCTCTCGCAGGCTCGGCGCACGATGTCACAGTCAGTGGCCGAGGGTCGCAGCCCTAACGTGCTCAGGATATTGTAGATCTGCTTGCGGTCACCGGAATCGCTGAGGGGAGGGGATGAGAGGACATTGCGGGAGGGTCTCTTGGTCTGGGACCAGCCAGATCCCCACCGCGGCGGCCTCTGCCCCTTCCCCTGCCCACCTCTCCCAGGCAGAGAGCTTGGGTCTCCGAGTCCCGAGGGGAGCGGGTCTGACTCCGCCAGGGACCAGCAGTAATTTGGTCATTACTCGCCTCTCTAAGCCCAGGCTCTCCGCCCTAAAGTGGACAACTGCCGCGCCTCTGGACTGTTTTGTGTATGAAATGAGACTAGGTCCACGGCGGGTGGGGGAGCCGCAGAGGGGAGGTGTGGTCTCCGTCGACTGTCCTGAGGGGAGTTCCTTTGGGAGCCGGAAGCCCCACCCGCCCCCGGTGCCCCATCCCTGGACCTTAGCTAGTCCTGAGCCCCTACGCCCTGCGCCTTGCCCTCTGAGCCCGGCTCCCTGCACACGTCCCAGGACCTCACCGCTACCCTGGGACCCAGATTCGGGTCCCGGCCCCGCCCTCTGCCCCCTGAGCTCCGCCCAGGCCCGGCCCACACTTGGAGCACCCCCCCCCCTTTCTTTTGCCTTCANTCTGAGCCCGGCTCCCTGCACACGTCCCAGGACCTCACCGCTACCCTGGGACCCAGATTCGGGTCCCGGCCCCGCCCTCTGCCCCCTGAGCTCCGCCCAGGCCCGGCCCACACTTGGAGCACCCCCCGCCCCGCCCCCCGACTTCGCCTTATTGTGAGTCCTGGAACCTCTGCGTGCACACCGCCGCCCGTACCCGACCCCTATCCCCTGAGCGCCCCGCGCACCTCTCCACCTGAGACACGAAGCGTGTCTCGAAGGCGCCGCGCGTGCGCAGCTGCTCCGAGGCCTCTCCGTGGAAGAGCAGATTCTCGTCCACAAGCTTCAGCAGCACAAGCCGCACCAGCTCGCCCATGTACTTGCCACCAATGAGCTTCTCGTACCTGGGCAGAGGAGAACAGCCCGGTCATTTCCCCCAGAGAGGTCCCCACGAGCAGATGGAGATCGGCCACTGCCCCATCACAGCCAAGAGGAGGCCATGTGGGACGCTGAGACACTGGGTTCAAGCCCATTCCGGCATTAATCCACCTGGGCTTTTGGGGCCTTGGGAGAACGCTCCATAGTGGGCCCACAGTTCAGTCCCTCTAAGACCTTCCTCCGGAAGGACCCTGAGCTGAGCCCACTTCGATCTCCCCGCATGTATGTGATAGGAGCTCGTCTCATCACCCAGAGACAGTTGGGGAGGCTCAGGCTCAGAGGGGCTAGTGGCCAGCCTGGAGCAGGCCTCTGCCCACTTGCTAGGGCTCCTAGGGTCCCTGTGCTCCTAGAACCCACCGAGTTGGCACATCAGCCCTAGAGTCTGTAGACCTCCAGCGTTTCCCTCTTTCACTGAATACTACCGAGCCCCCTGAGGTTTAGGAGAGCCAGAGAGGAAGGTGAGGTGCCTGGTGCGGAGCAGGCAGCTGATAAGGGAAAGCCCTGACAAGCTCTGTGAACCTGCAACATCCTCCAGATTACTCCGATTCATTCTGGTAACTTGTTCAGCGCTGTACTTTGGGGATCTCTTGATTAAGCCCAGTCAGCGTTGCTGGAGCTTCTCAGGCTTCCTATGCCAGCGGTCACCTGCTGGAACGGGGGAGGTCCCTGCTCATCTGTCCATGGGCCCTCTTAAAGACTAATCTTGGCGTCTCTCACTATTTCCGGTTCACAGAGGGACACACGCGTCTGAGCTGAAGGAAGAGAGGAGCCTGCTTATGAAGAGATTGTCAATTTGGTTTTCCCCAGAACTGTTTAAAAACAAGCCCATTATCTGCGGGCTGGCCCCATCTGCCACATGGTCGGGGGAGGGCCGGTCCTTACAGCTGCTGCCCTGGGTTCAGGGAGTTCTCATCCACCACGCGGTCGTACTCCAGCAGGAACTCGTCCAGCTCGCCTGAGTCCCCGAAGGCACCCCACTCGGTGTTGACACACATGCGGCCCTCGTCCCCTTCCACCAGCTCCACGTTCTGCATCTCCTCCATGTAGCAAGCATTGCAGCCCGTGCCTACAGGAAGTGGCATTGTTGGATCCCACCTGGGATGCCAGCTGTCCTGGGTGCATCGCCCCTGCAGGAAGCCCTATGTGGCCCTGTCTTCCCAGCTTCTTTGAGCTCTCCACCCTCACCACTCCCTCCATCCCCCTGCAGCAAAGGAAAACCAGCTCTCCCAGGAGCTGGAAGGTCTGGGTTTGCTGTGTGACCTCAGGTAGATAAGCCCACCTCCCTCGGTGGTTCTTCTTCCCCCAAAGGGTTTGGTAGCACCTACTCCCCCTGTTACCTGGAGTTGAAAGAAGTGAGGGAAAGAATATATGTTAAAGTGCTTTGCCAATTACAGATGGGTGTGGAATGTTATGAGTTTGTCTTTGTGCATCCCTCTTGTTTTCTGACACTTTCTAAACATTCATTTGAACTTCTCTGTCTCAGCTTCTGTTCTTTTTTGAGGGGGGCCCACCCAGAGGTCGGACTTCCCAGGTGGCTCAGTGGTAAAGAATCCATCTGCCAATGCGGGAGATGCAGGAAGTGTGGGTCCAGTTCCTGGGTTGGGAGAATCCCTTGGAAGAGGAAATGGCAACCCACTCCAGTATTTTTGTCTGGAGAATTCCATGGACAGAGGTACCTGGCAGGCTACGGTCCATAGGGTCACAAAGAGTTGGACACGACTGAGCGGATGAGCACGCACGCACACAGCCAGTGGTGACTGAGGCAGCGTGTGGGCCCTTGGGAGCGGCACACAGGTCACTGCAGGTGGGCCTGGCCATGGAGTTTATAATCTGCAGGGTCCCATGCAAAGTGAACACATGGAGTCCTTTGTTCATAAATTGAGTTTCAAAATAGTGACAGCAGAGTACCTGGCAGGCTACGGTCCATAGGGTCACAAAGAGTTGGACACGACTGAGCGGATGAGCACGCACGCACACAGCCAGTGGTGACTGAGGCAGCGTGTGGGCCCTTGGGAGCGGCACACAGGTCACTGCAGGTGGGCCTGGCCATGGAGTTTATAATCTGCAGGGTCCCATGCAAAGTGAACACATGGAGTCCTTTGTTCATAAATTGAGTTTCAAAATAGTGACAGCAGAGTCTCAATCTGAACGTGACTGCACACCCCTCAAGCTGTGAGGGACAGCCACTCAGTCATGCCAACCTCTTACCAGCAGTGGAGCTGCCTGGGATCCAGGCCCAGTGATGTTGGGCCTTCCAAGATTTTATGGGGAAAAAAATACAGAAATCCAGACTTTGACGTGATTCCTCCCAATTTTTAGGTCTTGGTAATTATCATAAACACGTGTTTAACCGCAGAGCAGAGACACCAAGACTGTTGCAGGGCGAATGTAATCACTGGCCACACTACCGTCTCTGCTCCAGAGGCAAGCCTGAGGCCATCGGCCACAGAGCCCAGGTGGAGGTGTGCTGGGGAACTGACCCAGGCAGTTCTCTCTCCTCTCAGGGATGAGAGAGCCAGGGCCCCTGGGGCTTCTGTTTAGGGGTGGACTTAACTTTCAGCTGGAATGTGAGGGTGGAAGGAAGAAAAGTGAGAAACTAGCAGAGTCAACAAGGCTTCCCCTTAGGACATGTTCATACAGTTGCAGAGAGATGGTAAGAACAGGAATACAGAACCCCTCAGGGCTGACTCTGAAAGGGCCATAGAAGCCAACAAACTTAACGCTGCCTTTCTGGGTGACCAGGGGCCAGAGAGTCCAGGGAAATACCCACACGCTTGTGTATTCAAGCATTACAGTAAACATTGTAAAGGCCTTGGGAACTTCTGGGAAAGGCCCACGGTTGGTGGGAATGGCCCACTGGGGCCCACATTGTCCCCTTTCCTGGTACCTGCCTTCATTTCCGGCAGAGCGGCCGGCTGCCCTGGGGTGCAGTAAGACTGTCCAGGAAGGGATGACGCCACTCAGGTTTATCCTCTTCCACTTGGACAAATTTGTCCAGGTTGGTCAATTTACCAGATGAGATGATTTAATTAAATCCTGACGGGCCAGGTGGACATGCATGCAGCTGGTGTGCCATCTGAGGCAGTGACTTGCGAGTGTTGAAATGCTTCCTACCAATAAATAGCACGTGCATTTGGGACACTCATGCTGCTCACAAGACCACTCTGGGCTCCAGCACCTTGGGTGGCCGTGACTGGTGCAGAGGCCCTGTGTAGCCTGCTGTAGATGAGAAGCCTCAGCTCTGTCTTTGGGTGGCTGGGGCCCCTGGGTCGGGCAGGGCATGAATCCTTACCCACAATCATGCCAACCTCACACCGGCGGTCTTCATAGTAGCAGGAGATCATTGTGGCCACAGTGTCATTCACCATCGCCACCACATCCATCTCAAAGTCCTGCCAAGAGGTGGAGAGACAATGGTGACAGAGCTGGATGGGGGTGGGGGGTCTCAGCTTAGCGGGCTCTGAGCCATTCTAGCCAGGCACAGGAGGCAGAGACCCCTTCCTGAGGGGACACCCAGCAGGCCATTGCTAGCATCCTGGCCTAAGGTGGGGGGAGAAGGGTCCAGGGCAGTCACAGGGGCAGGTGCAGGTACCACTTACACCTCTCCGTTTGATGGCATCTCGCAGGAGCCCCACAATGTTGTTGCCTTCTGCTCCTGAGGCCTTGAAGCCCTTGGTCCAGTTGAGAAGGATGCCCTGTGGGGAGAGGAGGGTCTCAGTGACTGCTGGATGCTGGGGGTAGGTGTGAAGGTATGGGAGCTAACTCAGACCAAAAGGATGTGCACCCGCTTTATTTATTTATTTTAAATATTTGGCCACGCAGCTCAGCATGTGAGTTCTTAGTTCCCCAACCAGGGATCAAACCTATGCCTCCTGCATTGGAAGCATGGGATCTTAACCACTGGACCACCAGGGAAGTACAATGTGCACCCACTTTAAAGCTGAGGAAACTGAGGTTCAAAGCAGCCATATAACTTTGAAAAGTGTTGGAGACAATTCTCTATCTATATCTCAAATTTCTGCAGAGCTAGGTTCCAGCCAGTTTAAGGATGCCTGTATAGTTAAGCCTAGAGTCATCATCCCTGAGTGAGGAGGAGGTCCAGAGGGGAGTGAGGAGGAAGTCCAGAGGGGAGCAACCGATGTAAGATCAGAGCTCCTCTCCTGTGTGCAGCTCCTGTGTGTGAAGGTCCCATCCAGCCCCCAATGTCCAGTGGGGACTGGGGATTGGAAAATCAACATAAGATGTTGCTCCCACAGCTGCTTCTGCCAGGAGTACTGACTTGGGCTTTCTCTCTGACCCAGAGGTCTCATGTGTTATGTATAATTGTGTATATGTATATATGTATAATTCACACACACATATATTTGTATAATTATTGTGTGTAGATGAGTATGTATCATTTACCTGTGAATGTGTATAAATATATATGATCACATGCATATACACATGTAGGTACGATTGACATGCGTAAATATGCAGGTGTAATTTATATGTGTATATGTATATATACTTGATGTGTATAATTTACATGTATATATGAATGTATAATTGGCATGTGTAGATATATACAAATATATAACTGACCTGTATGTGTATATATGTGTGTATAATATATTTATGTATAAACACATGCATGTATAACTTATGTGTTTATATATGTATAATTAGCATGAGTGCATACACGTGTAATTTAACCACATGCAGCGCATGCATGTATAATTTGTGTGCACACATGTGATTCACATGCATAACTTATGCCCACATAGACACATAATTCACATGTGTCTATGTGTGTGTATAATCTGTATATGTGTGTGTATGTGCGGAGGCATGTATAACTGGTGGGCTAACTTACCTGCCAGAAGGCAGGGTAAAGCTGCAGCCCTGGGACATTGCCACCTCCCCAGCAGCAAGTACAGCGTAGTGACAACACGCTGGTGTGTTGGAGCCTGGCTGCCTGAGTTTGAACCCCAGCACTGCCACTTCCCACTGTGGGCAAGTTGCTATGCCTCCGTTTCCTACTCTGTAATGGGGGTGTCATGCATACCTTATAGGGTTGTGAGGAGGCTTGAGGCAAATACTAAGAACCAACTAACATTATGATTCTTTCCCAGAATCTCACAGGGGGTGAGTGACGGAGATTATTTGAATTCAGGGCCCTTTCCCAGTGTGGGGTGCTGCATTTGAAAGCAGCCCAGGCAGAGTTCGTGGGCCCTTTGCTCTGAGGTGCCTGTCCACCCATCCATCCACCCGCACCCCTGCCCGCCTGCACCCCTGCCCGCCTGCGCCCCTGCCCACCTCCACCCCTGCCGGCCGGCACCCCTGCCCGCCTGCACCCCTGCCCGCCTGCACCCCTGCCCGCCTCCACCCCTGCCCGCCTCCACCCCTGCCGGCCTCCACCCCTGCTCGCCTCCACCCCTGCCCACCTCCACCCCTGCCCACCTCACGCCTAGCCCCACCTTGTCGATGTCTTCGTGCCTCACGGGAAAGGAGAAGGTGAAGCCCAAGGGCAGCTTCTTATGCTTCATCTGATGCTTGTCCAGAAAGTCAGAGATGCACTCAGAGATGTAGTCAAAGAGCTGGAAGACAACACCAAGGTGGCCATCGGCTGCAGAGGGTGAGCCTGGTGCCGGCACGCTTCTCGGCCCTTGCTGAGCCACAGGCCCCCTAAAGCATGGCCTCTGGGCTTGCCTCAGTTCCCTGTTTTTAGTGCCACTGCTTGTCNCCTGCCGGCCTCCACCCCTGCTCGCCTCCACCCCTGCTCGCCTCCACCCCTGCCCACCTCCACCCCTGCCCACCTCACGCCTAGCCCCACCTTGTCGATGTCTTCGTGCCTCACGGGAAAGGAGAAGGTGAAGCCCAAGGGCAACTTCTTATGCTTCATCTGATGCTTGTCCAGAAAGTCAGAGATGCACTCAGAGATGTAGTCAAAGAGCTGGAAGACAACACCAAGGTGGCCATCGGCTGCAGAGGGTGAGCCTGGTGCCGGCACGCTTCTCGGCCCTTGCTGAGCCACAGGCCCCCTAAAGCATGGCCTCTGGGCTTGCCTCAGTTCCCTGTTTTTAGTGCCACTGCTTGTCGGGACTCAGCAAGCCCTGGGCACGACCTCCATGCCAGAGTCCCACTGACAGCAGTCCTCAGGACGGGCAACGCCAGGACGATGGGCCTGGTCTCCAGCCCAGCTGTGCTCTGCCAGTCTGGCCCTCCCAGCTGGACCCAGCAGCATCCAGCCTCAGACTTTGAACAGAGGTGTATCCCTGGCTATAACTATGGTTTCTAGCTTCAACACTCAAAGTGTTCTTTGCTGCCTCCAAGTGTCCTGGCCGCCGAACCCCTGGACCTGTGAGGACTGGCCACCACCCCACTCACATAGGCCTGTCCACAGAGCTGGGCATTACTGAGTGCCTGCTGATCGATTAAGCTCCCCAGTGGGTTTCAGGCCCAGGGAGGCAGCAACACTATTCTCCTTCCTTGATGCACGCCCAGTACTGCAGCATTCCAGTGTATGGCAAGGACGAGGCTGCCATGGCCTGTCCCTCAAGGAAACTGGCTCTTAAAACCCTGTGCCTCAAGGAAATTGGCTCTGGCTCCATCCACCTCCCCTAGGGCTCATTCTACTTCTGTGTCCTTCTTGAGTCCTCTCCGTGGGCAGATATTATCATCGAAGTCATGCCCCCTGGCATCTATGTTGGTGGAGGGTGAGGGAACGCCATGTGGGGAGGAAGTAGAATGCATGCATGGACTGTGAGCCTGTTGGACCAGAGTGTTCTCTCGACTGCCCTACCATGTTTCTGATCCTTCTGGGAAACTGGGCAGTGGTGTGACTTGCTGGGTCCATGCCCCACGGCCATCCACCTAGGCCTCTCAGCTGCTTCTCTTTCCTGTAGCAGGGCCCCCTGAAGTTGGGCCCACAGCCACCTGCCCTTGATGAACAAGTAGGCCCTAACACCAGGACTAGCCAGGCTCCAAGATCCTGGATGGTCTTGAGCCTGGTCCCTGCACTACCCCCTGCCCCGGCCCCTTGTTCCCTAGCCCAGGGTGCTCACCATCTCAGCAGTACCCGTCATGGCATCCTCGGGGATGGAGTACATCTGGTGCTTGGTCTTCACACTCCACTGTCCCGCCTCGCCTTCTCCCACCTTCACCAGCATCACCCGGAAGTTGGTGCCGCCCAGGTCCAGGGAGAGGAAGTCCCCAACTTCTGCAGCCACAGACAGAAGTACATCAGTCTCATGGGCACTGCCTGGCAGGACCCCTGAGACTGGAGAAGAGGAGCTAAAGGCATGGTTATGGCACCAGAGGGGCCCCTGGTACCAGACCCCAGAGTAAACTGTGGAAAGGGTCAAAGGTGAACTGGCTAAGTCAGCAGGGATTCCTCGCCTTGGACCGAAGTCCCCCCAAGTCCAGAGCCCACCCGAAGATCTAGGAGAATGGTCCAGACTCAGGATTGGGCTGAGAGTCCCTCACAAGGAGAAACCATTTTTCTCCTTGTGAAATGAAAAAAGTCAGTTTCCCTGAGGTCAGAATGAGCCTGAAGGCCCCAGGGCTGGGCCAATGGAGCCGAGAGTAAGAACAGGCTAGTGTCTGGGGCCCAGCACGCTGGGGCTGCTAGGGACAATCAGGGCTGTTAAGAAGGGCCTAGGGCACTTCTCCCTGCTGGAGCCAGGGGACGGCTGCCTCTGGTTGAGGACCTGCTGGCTCCTATGTGGGTTCCATCCCAGCCCTGTCCTGGACTGCGGTACCTGAGCCCTCTGGAGTGGAGCGCACATAGGTGGGCAGCATCTTCACACTGGCCTCCTCATGGGTCTCCAGCTTCAGGCCTCGGTCCATCTCCTTCTGCATCCGCCTCATCACCTTCTTCAAGTCCTCCTCTTGCAGCTGGAACTCCGCCAGGATCTGTTCTGCCTGTACAGGGAGGGGGATGGAAAGCAGTTGGGTGGGAGAGGAGCTGTGCAGAGTTGGGGAGGGGGGACCTGCAGAGTGGGTGTTTCTCACCCACACCGAGGGTCTCCTTTTGGCTCTTCACCCTGAGTCCAGGATGATCCATCATTTCAAACTACTGCAGTTAAAACCAGTTGGAAAATTAAGACAGTGGCGTTCCAACACCCCTTCTAAACAAGTGCAGCCTGGGGGTGAGGGGCAGAGGGCAGAGGAGGCACCTGCTTTGTACCCCCGATCCAGGTCAGGGGAAGAGGGAGGTGCTAACCAGGAGCCTGGGTGAGACACAGGCTGGAAGAGTCTGTCTGGAGGGCGATGGGCACCTGGCATTATTGTCTAAAAGATCCAATCATTCTACCTCTAGGAGTTTATGCTGAGGGAGTAAATGAGCCAGTGGTGCAAATTTTCATTAAGTGTTAGTCAAGGCACCAGTTAGAGGTGACGTCAGTTAGTCAGAGGTGTCTGTTGGGCTAAAGCATGGTGTCCACAGCCTGGAAGTTGCTGAGGCCATTAGAGGGGGGAAGGGTCCCTATATATAAAAGACAGATTCAATGTCACCATTCCTGTGAGTATGGACAGCCTGGGCAAGGGTCTCCTCCCACACTCTTTGGAGGAGTGGCCGCCCACTCACCCCTTCGTGGTGGCACGAGGTTGGGTGTAAACACAGTGCCCATGCCCATGAATCCCCGAAAGCAGAGACCCTGCTCTGACCTTGCATGTGGACAGTGGTATGGCCGCCCTTCCTTCTTTGCACAATAGCATGTATTCATGCAGAAAAGGCCGTTTTTATTCCCTGGATATTCGGACCAAAAAAGAAAGGGCAGATACTCGAATAAAAGCCATGGATCCACTCTTCAAACACCTCAGCCTCTTTTGCTGGCAGTTTTCCATGTGAGCTCGGGGGGTGGAGATGCTCTGAATTCCAATAAGGAGACGACACAGCTATTTGCTCCTTCTTCCTCAGCTTTGATAGCCCACATTTTGTTGGGAGACTGGAGGGCTATCACCTTAAAGGAAGACAGCCCCTCACCAGGCTGAGGCGACATCCCATGACTGGGCTAAGCCAAGTCCAGTTATCCGGTTCTGTTTTTGCTGGTGATTTGGTTTATAGCTGGGCATGTGGCCCAGTTCCAGCCAATGACGGGTGAAGGGAAGCCTGTTTTTAGCAGGAGGAGGGCCCTTTGGGGAAGGTCAGTGCCCTGCCAACTTTGTATACACAACTATATAAGGGTGTGATAACCAGCACTGTAGCAGCTATCCTGAACCGTGAGGAGACAAGGCTGAAGAGAAAAGGCTATTAGCATATTATAGATGGCAGTGAAGAGAAGCAGAGTGAGCCAAACCCTGATGACGTCACTGACATGCTGAGTCAGCCCTGGACCCACACACCTCCCTGTGCCGCTTATGGAAGCAAGCTCTCATCACTTAAGGCCATGGTTAGTCAGGTGTTTCATTTTCTAAAGCCCAAAGCATTCTTAATTGATACAGATCCTTACTTAGGAACCGATTCTCTTACCAAGACCCCCTTGCTTAAAACTTAAACCCACGGAAGGTCACACAGGAATGGGGCTGACAAAGTCTACAACAAAGCATAGAGAATCAGACACGAGTGTTTGCTGAGCTATTCTGCAGCTTTGGGCATGGGGTGGGGTGCCCCTTGCCCCAAGGCTCTTCTCACAGGACACAGCCCTGGAGAGGCCTCCATGCTCTGTGAAACCATCCAGGCTGTCCTCAGAGGCCCACACCTATAGCTTGGACCCCTCTCTCTCTCACACACACTCTTCCAAACATAAAACATGCCAAGAAGGAATAGTAACATTAACATTCGCTAAATCCTTCCAGTACGCTGAGCTGAATATACTACACAAGCTGCCTCACATCCCTGGCACAAGGGGAGGTGTTAGCATCTGCTCATCTTTTAGATGGTGGCCACAGGCAGCCAACACACAGCATGGGTCCAGCACCCAGGGCCAGGTACACAGGGGCTGCCTGGCATCTTACCCCAAACAGGACTGCGTGACATCACAGGCTCTTATCAAAAGCAATGCTGATCCTGCAGAGGTCCAGCCCTCGGGCCCCACTGGGTTTCATCCCCTCTCCTTCCATCATGGCAGCCGGTCCCGTAGCTGTAAGCCGGGACCCATGAGGGGTTGTGAACCAGTGGCTTTACTCTGTGTCCAGCCCCATGTGGGCACATGTTTGGAAAGGGGCTGGGAGGTTCCATGGTTGCAGACCAACACTTCAGGCCACAGACTGACATGGGCCTCCAGCCGACCTCCCCTCTGGCCGTGGGGAGCATCCTCCAAGATGGGTACAAAGCCCTTCCTTGAGTATCTGCAGGCGTCACACTTAGTCAGCCTGCAACCCTGAGAGGAGGTGCTCCTAACTGCACAGCCCCCTCAGCTCTCAAGGCTGTGTGTCCAGGGGGTATGGGTGGGGTTCAAGTCATGGGGAGGAGGTCTGCCTCACAGACCCCCTGCGAACATCCCCAGACCCTGCCCAGGGTATCTCTTGCTTAATCCCCTGGGACCCAGGCATTTTATTACCCCTACTTCCTTTCCAAGGCCACGGATCTAGACAGCTCAGAGCTGGCTTTGAACCTGGGCGCTGGCTCTGAGCCCACCTCCCCTCCCCACCCCACTGGGCTGCCCAGCCCTTCCCAGAGCCCAGGCTGGGTGTCCATGCACTCTGGATTAAAGGTCTTGTTGAGCAGCCTAGGGACTGCGGGGAGTTGCCTGAGGAACCCCAAGAAACCACCTGTCCCCCAGGTCACAGACAGAGCCTGTCCCCCACTCTCACCCTGTAGCTGCACCTCTGCTTGCTCACCAGAGGTCACAGGACACAGCATCAAGGCTCACAGCTACACTCGATTATGGTGTGTGTGTGGGGTCTCCTGCCTGAGCAACCCTACTATGCTCCAGGCAGGGCCACGGCCGCCATCTGATGGTGCCATGGCCCCCAGGATCCTGGCTTCTGGTGTCCTGGCTCTCTGGCTCTCCTGGGTGCTCCCATCTTGGCTCTCCTGGGATTCTCAAGGCAGGTCCAGGGTTGGCAGTTTGGGGAACCGCTTCCCCAGGAGTATGTGGCAGCTGGCCCAGGAGCACCCTCTGTGCGTACACAGCCATCCAGTGGCTGCAGCTGGACACACTTGGGGCTCACACTGCCCTCCAGGGCAATGGATGGGCTCCAAAGCTCACAGGGTGTCCAGCATTTGCCCAGGGGTCCCACGCCCTGGCCCTCTGGGGCCCTCCCAGTGCTATGCTGGGATGGGAGGCATTCTCACACCTTCACCTGTCTCATCCATCAGAAGGAAGCCCTGCAGCATGTCCTGCCTTCTTTCTTGAGCCAAGGAAGTGGGGTCCCAAAGTGCCGAGTATGACATAAAGAGGGCAGTTGTCCTCAACCAAGTTCCCAGCCCCCATCATCTCTGCCCACCAACTTGGCCCCTCCCACTTTGCTTCCAACTTATACATCCAATGGTTTTATCCAGACCTGTGGCTTTATGGATGCATACTGATGGCTATGCACTAGAAGGAGAGGTCCCACAGACCGAGAGGCATGGGTAGGGCTGGGGGAATCCACCTGGTCTTGGCATGCCAGTATGTCTGTTAGTCAAGGAGAGATCGGTTGGATCTGTGAGGCCAGTGCACAGCAGACAGTCTGGCACTGTCAGCTCAGGAGCAAGTCCCCAAGAAGACACTGTCCACGGAGACCCCTCCTAGAGAGGCTGAACAGTGGAGGGACCGGCTGCCACCTAGCTTCCATGCCTCCTTCCAGGGGGTCCAGCCCCTTCCTCACTTCTGCTGTCCCAGCCGTGGCCCCAGGGACCACTCACCTGGCTTTGCGGTGACCCTTACCAGGTTCAAAGCTGTCCGGGCCTGGCTCCTTGTGGCTTCCATCACCACTTCTCTGAGAGGCAAAGAGATAGGTTTGGGGGGAGGTGGAGATTCCTTCCTGCTGAGGCACAGGGCTGGCCTGTAGCCTGGAAGTCAGGGGCCCACCTGTGCAGATATGGGCCATGGAGCAGAGAGCTGCCCACTCAGGCTGCCCGGGGCTTCTGCAGAGAGCATTCAGCAGGCAGCTGCTAAAATACTCTGCCTACTGTCACAGGTCAGGCAGGGCCAAAAGGGCAAAGGAGGCCTGTGTGGGGTCAGAGGTGACATGGGCTATGGAGTGGTGCCCCATGCCTTTAGCCCGGGGGTGGAGATTTGTTGCCCAGAGTTTCTGGAGAGGGAGCAGAACCAGTCTATGTCCCCTTCAGTCCTTGAACGTCCAGGGTGGACAGTCTTCACACTGCCCAGGTCAGGAAAGCACATCAAAGATCCAGCAGGTCGGGAGGGGCTGCTGAGGGCCTGATCCTGTGCCAGATGAAGAATCTGAACCTGCTCTTGGTCTTGGACCACGGGGACTCTTGGCCAATTTTCCCCTGAGGTCTGTACTGCACTTGAGAGGAGAGAGGAAGGCTGGTGGCAGGGAGGCCTGACCTGAGGACCTGAGCAAGGAAGACTCCTTGTGAAACTGGGGTGCAGAGGAGGAGAGACCTCCTGAGACTCTCAGCTCCTCTCCTGTGCCCTCAAAGCCCTGCCATTTGCCCAAGCAGGCTGAATGAGGGGTTGGGGGGTTGTGCCTAAGACGTCGTTTAGGTCATTGAGAGCCAGGCTCAGGCCTGGGCTGAGGCAGGGGTAGGGGCTGGGGGTGAGGGTTGATGGTAATTGGGGGCTGGTAGTGGGGCCAGGAGGTGGGAAGGGGAGGAGTGGGGCAAGTGAGTGTGGGGGAGTAGATGGAGGCAGGGCACCACTCTGATGACTGGCCCCACCCTTACCACAGGGCCATGTCCCCTCCTCCCTTGTAGAAAATGCTTGTTTTCATCAAAGGTCTTCAACTGTAAATCATCAAAACCTGCCTCAAAAGGTGGGGAAGGTCATTCTTGGGTCTGGGTAAAGTCTAGGCCAGTGCTCACTTTGAGAACCATCCCTCCTCCCCACTCCCAGCTCCCTGCCTGGGAGTGAACTTGTCTAGCAGGCCCTGCCTGCAGCTGCCAAGTACAGCTAAAATTAGCAAGGGCTCACAAGTGGGCTGGGTGGCTGGATAGAATGCCAGGCTCTCCAGCCAATGGCCAGTGTGGTCATCCCCAAGGAAGCTCTTGACATGATTGATCTCTTTCCCAAAATAGAGCAAAAAAGGGCTTCACCAGACCCACATGTGACAGATTACTGTCCCACCAGACCCTGGCTCTGTGCCTCTGTCTTCACAGAGGGGGCAGGACTCATGCCTGGGTTTGGAGTCCCCACACTGGCCTTCTGGACTGGCCAGACCAAGGAGCAGCTGCCCTTCTATTGGTTCAGGCTCACAGCACCTGAGAGGTGGATCAGAATCCCCCAGCCCTGTCCTCTGGGAGGCTGAAGAGGGCTGGGAAGAGATCAGTGGGTCCCTTGCTGGTTTGCTGGACTTCTGGGGCCCTCTCTGGCTTTCAATTTGACCAGTGAGCATCCTTCCCCAGACCCCTTTCCTGGGCCTCCTCCATGCACCTATGAGGGCAACACCCCCACTTGCCCACACCATTTAATCCTCCAGAGCCAGACTCTCATGCCTCAGCCAGCTCTCCTGTGCTCCCACCACAGGAGGTGTGCCCTGTCTCGTCGCTTCCCTTTCAGGTGAGGGAGTGACACCAGAGGGCCAGCACGGGGCTGGAGTCAAGAGTCACTGTAGCAAGTGACAGACCTGCCCAGGGAAGAGAGGCCAGGAGAGGAAGGATGTCAAAGATAATGGGTCCTGAGGGATGCCCAGGACACAGCGGTCATTATTGCAAGGGCTGTCCTGAGGATGTTGGACGAATGTGGTCTCTGCTTAGAGTTTCTCAAAAATAAAAACAACAGAGCTGCCCGGCAATGGGCTAGGATGTCTCAGCAGATAGTGAGCTCCTAACTTAATGAGAGAGAGACGTGGGGTATTAGAGAGAGTAGGAGCTGAAGGGCTTCAATGTCCTAGTTGGTGTCCTCATCCTTTGGTTGCTCAAGGAGCTGATTGATAGGCATGATTTAATTTTCGCTTTAATTTATCTCTAGGAAATAATCTAGCAAATTCAGTGAAGGATATTCCAGGTTACTCTTTATAGGATCAAAAAATGAGACATAATCCACACACCCAACTTTAGGAAATTGGTTAAATAAATGATGCTACATTTATATGCAAAATGACAAGATTGATCTGCCTCTGTTGGCATGGAATGATGCTAATGACGTTTTGTTTAAACAGAATGTGGGACTTCCCTGGTGGTCCCGTGGCTAAGACGCCATGCTCCCGATGCGGGGGGCCCGGGTTTGATCCCTCGCCAGGGAACTAGATCCCATATGCCACAGCTAAGAGTCCGAATGCCACAGAGAAGATCGAGGATCCTGTATGCCCCAACTAAGACCCAGCAAGCCCAAATAAATAATTTTTTTTAAAGGAGAGAACATGGGGGCTACCTTCTGAAAGGTCCTCCAATGAGCCTCACATCTGGCATTCAAGCTGCTGTGTAGGCTCCACCCATGCTGAATAGGTCTAGCCTATGTAGCTAATAAGCTTTTGCAGAAATGATGGACTGTGAAATGTGAGGCTAGGCCATCAAACACAGTGAAGCTTCTGCTTTTCTCTATTGGCTTCTTCACTCTATGGGAAGCCAGCACCAGGTCATGAGGACACTCAGGTTCTATCAGGAGGTATAGTTTTTCTACTGAGAAAAACTGAGGCCACCTGCTAATGGGCATCTCCAACTTTCCAGGCAGGTGAGTGAACCACCTTGGGAGCAGATCCAACAGCCCCAGTTGAGCCTTCAGATGATGCAGCCCCAGGCAACATCCTGACTGCAACCTCAGGAGAGATGCTGAGCCAGAACCTCCCAGCTGAGCCACTCCTGGATTCCTGACCCACAGAAATGGTGTGAGATAACGTTTTGTTGTTTCAAGCCACTAAGTGTTGAGGTAATCTTTAACATGGGAATAGATGACAAATACAGAGGAAAAACAGTTTAAAAATATAACACAATCCATTTTTCTCATATATATATATATATTTAAATATCTCTCTGTTTTTTGGCCACACCACACAGCATGTGGATCTTAATTCCCCAACTAGGGATTGAATCTGTGCCTTCTGCAGTGGAGGCTTGGAGTCTTAACCACTGGATCATCAGGGAAGACCTTGTCATATATATGTATATGTGACATACACATGGGAGGAAATACAGAAAAATAGTAATAGTAGTTATCATGATCATGGAAATATGAGTGACTTTATTTTCCTCTTTGCTTATCTATATGTCCTGCATTTTCTGCAATGGATTTGTACTAATGAAGTAGTATTTAAAAATCAAGTTAAAAACAAAAGGGTTGGGTCTTATCTGCTTTGTTTGCACAAAGCTCTGAGGCCCAGATTCTGAAGGATGGAGGCTCAAAGTTAAATGGGTCAAATTACCAGACTCCATATTCTGTGGGAAAGAAAGTGAGGCTGGAAGCTGGAGAATCCCGCCTACAAGCCCCTTCCCCACTAGCCTGCCAGCCCTCCACACCAGCCGGGCTACAGTGTGGGTACTCCCTGACCTGGTACAACAGGGCCTGCAGGTCAGTATGGTGTTGCAAGTATTCGCTTACAGTAGGGTCGACTGGAGGCTGGCTGCGCCCTTGTGTAAGAGCAGACCAGGGGCCTGGTGATGAGAGGGTATCAGGTAGTGTGGCCGTGTCAGGGACAGAGAAAGGGGGAGATGAGCCAAGAGACAGCAGAGTGGGCTGGGGCCCTGGTAACCACTGCTGGCAAGTACCCAGCACCTTCCGCAGGCCGGCTGCTGTGCTAGATGCTTACATGGATCACAACTGGCCGGCAAGTTCAGGGCAGTCATTTTAAATATGGGGACACTGGGGCCCCTGGGAGAGAAGGGATTTCTGATACACAGCAGTCATCAGTGACTTAGCCAGGATTCACCCCCAGCTCAGCCTGACTCCAGGTGTGCTAGAGGATTAGTCTGATTAGATGGTGAGGGTCCCTCCAGGGTCAAGCACACGCTGGGAGTCAGGAAGTAGCTCTGGAGCTGCTTCCATGATGGAGATGTTCAGAGGCCTCAGCTTCAGCCAGGGGAGGTGGGGAGGAGTGAGGGGTGGCGGGGGGAGCCGCAGTGCCCACAGAGGTCTGTCCAGCACAGTGCTTGCCTCCGACAGCAGGTGGGCCTGAAGGCCTGGGGCCAGATGTTGGGGTGAAACCTAAAGGCTGGGGCCATGGGAGGGATGAGGGCAGAGACTGGATGAGGAACAGGGTATGTCCTGCACATCGGCCAGCTGCAGGATCACTCAGGACCCAAAGGAGGCAGGATAATGCTGGGCTAACATGGGAGCGCACAGAATTCTGCTCTGTAGATCCATTTCCTGTTTGGTATTGGTTACAGCAATTAAACCTGCCCTAATTAGCACTCAGAATGAAAGCACCAATGACCCGAACAGAGCTTCGGAAGGGATTGAATCACACATTTATTTAAGATTTATTGAGCATCTAATTTGTGTTCAGTCTGAGGTTATGAAAATGACTAGTTTTTAGCTCTCAAGGACCTTACACTCTGGCAGAAGAGACAAGCAAATAGCAAATACTAACTGATACTGGCAGAGCTGCAGAGTCTTGAGGGAACATGAGAGAGACTGGGAGGGTTCTCTGGAGAAAAGCGTTTCTCAGGACCTCTTCCTGCAGTCCTTGATGTATGAGCAGGAAATAGCCAGCAGAGAAGCACATTCGAGATTGAGGGGCCAGCAGAACAGAGTCAGAGGCGTTTGGAGAAATACATATATTTATAGTGACTTGAAATAATGCACTCAAAGAGTACACAAAGGAAATTAGGCTGTTGTAAATGATATTTGGGCTAAAAAGGAAATCTGAGTTGGGTTACACCCCCCTTTATAAGTGTATAACCATGAGTGTACCAAATATAAAAAGTACGGATAATAGCAAAAGCACCGTGGTGGATTCATGTTGATATATGGCAAAACCAATACAATATTGTAAAGTAATTAGCCTCCAGTTAAAATAAATAAATTTATATTTTAAAAATAGCTAAAGCAAAACTCAAAGGAACCCTTAATTCAATTACAAAAAAAAAAAAGCGGAAGCCCCACTCCTCTTGCATTTGGAGCATCATTGGATCTGTTGGTACCCATTTGGAGCATCACTGGATCTGTTGGTGCCCCATACAGCCATGAGGGGGAGGACAAGACAACCCGCGGGGTTGACCCAGAGTCTGGCATCAGGGAGTCATTGTGTGGGGGTGGGAGCCACCTCTGGACTATTTTTTATGTGAGATTATGAGCCTATCAATGAATTCAGTGTTAATTGGGTGTCTGGTACAGCCTAATGGACCATAATTGCCTCATGAGGACTAACAAGTTATTCTGCTTTTCTTCATGTGAGCAAGCCCCAAAAGGGGGAAGCAAGGGACAGTGGGGCACATGTTGGTAATCACCCTTAACAGAGTGGCTCAGGAAAGACCACAGGAGGTGAGGCAGGAACTGGACTTCACTCCCTTCAAGGTTATGGAAACCCAGCTGGAAAATGTTTAACAACTGGCTCTCCAGGGGGAAAGACCTGAGTGAAGGAAGTGAGCAGAGACAGGCTGCAGCCACCGTCCCCAGCCTCCCTAGGACCTGGTCCTCTGACACAGCTAGGCCACCTCGCAGAGGCTGTGGTTCTGTCAGGGACTGCGTGACCACCATCACTCTGGCCCTACCACCTGCACCTGTCTCTTATACACATCTAGATGTGTATAAGAGACAGGGTCCCTCCAGGGTCAAGCACACGCTGGGAGTCAGGAAGTAGCTCTGGAGCTGCTTCCATGATGGAGATGTTCAGAGGCCTCAGCTTCAGCCAGGGGAGGTGGGGAGGAGTGAGGGGTGGCGGGGGGAGCCGCAGTGCCCACAGAGGTCTGTCCAGCACAGTGCTTGCCTCCGACAGCAGGTGGGCCTGAAGGCCTGGGGCCAGATGTTGGGGTGAAACCTAAAGGCTGGGGCCATGGGAGGGATGAGGGCAGAGACTGGATGAGGAACAGGGTATGTCCTGCACATCGGCCAGCTGCAGGATCACTCAGGACCCAAAGGAGGCAGGATAATGCTGGGCTAACATGGGAGCGCACAGAATTCTGCTCTGTAGAGCCATTTCCTGTTTGGTATTGGTTACAGCAATTAAACCTGCCCTAATTAGCACTCAGAATGAAAGCACCAATGACCCGAACAGAGCTTCGGAAGGGATTGAATCACACATTTATTTAAGATTTATTGAGCATCTAATTTGTGTTCAGTCTGAGGTTATGAAAATGACTAGTTTTTAGCTCTCAAGGACCTTACACTCTGGCAGAAGAGACAAGCAAATAGCAAATACTAACTGATACTGGCAGAGCTGCAGAGTCTTGAGGGAACATGAGAGAGACTGGGAGGGTTCTCTGGAGAAAAGCGTTTCTCAGGACCTCTTCCTGCAGTCCTTGATGTATGAGCAGGAAATAGCCAGCAGAGAAGCACATTCGAGATTGAGGGGCCAGCAGAACAGAGTCAGAGGCGTTTGGAGAAATACATATATTTATAGTGACTTGAAATAATGCACTCAAAGAGTACACAAAGGAAATTAGGCTGTTGTAAATGATATTTGGGCTAAAAAGGAAATCTGAGTTGGGTTACACCCCCCTTTATAAGTGTATAACCATGAGTGTACCAAATATAAAAAGTACGGATAATAGCAAAAGCACCGTGGTGGATTCATGTTGATATATGGCAAAACCAATACAATATTGTAAAGTAATTAGCCTCCAGTTAAAATAAATAAATTTATATTTTAAAAATAGCTAAAGCAAAACTCAAAGGAACCCTTAATTCAATTACAAAAAAAAAATAAATGAAAAATCAATGAGCAAAGCATTCCTCTCTAAAGGTATTAAAAAAAAAAACCCAACACACAGAATATAAAGTAAACCTAAGAATAAAGGAATCAATAACGATAAAAGTAGAAACAAATTGTACAGAAAATATGCAAATATGGCTGCATCTATGGCTGATTCATGTTGATATATGACAGAAAGCCACAAAATTCTGTAAAGCAATTATCCTTCAATTAAACATTAAGAAAAAAAAGCAAGCTTGAGGGACTTTCCTGGTGGTCCAGTGGCTAAGACTCCATGCTGCCTATGCAGGGGGCCCAGGTTTGATCTCTGTTTAGGGAACTAGCTCCCACACGCCACAACTGAAGATTGAAAATCCCGCAACTGGGACTTTCCTGGTGGTCCAGTGGCTAAGAGTCCACCTGCCCATGCAGGAGACATGGGTTCAGTCCCTGGTCCGGGGGGATCCGTCATGTTGTGGGGCAGCTGAGCCTGTGAGCAGCAACTACTGAGCCTGTGCCCGAGAGTCCATGAGCAACAGCCACTGAGCCCACGTGTTGCAACTACTGAAGCCTGAGTGTCCTAGAGCCCGTGCCCTGCAACAAGAGAGGCCACTGCAATGAGAAGCCCATGGCACTGCAACTGGAGAGCGGCCCCTGCTTGCCAGCTAGAGAAAACTCCCTCCCAGCAATGAAGAGCCCGTGGACTGCAGCCCACCAGGCTCCTCCATCCAGGGATTCTTCAGGCAAGAGTGCCGGAGTGGTTTGCCATTCCCTTCTCCAGGAGACCTTGTGACCCAGGGATCGAACCCGGGTCTCCTGCTTTGCAGGAAGATTCTTTACCATCTGAGCCACCAGGGAAGCCCAACGAAGACCCAGCACAGTCAAAAATAAACAAATAAAAATTATTTTTAAGGAAAATCCCACAACTAAGACCTGGTACAGCCAAATGAATAAATAAATATTTTTAAATTGTATCTATAAAAACAAAGCAAAAAAGTAAACTTGATTAAAAAGGTGAATTTCATTACATGAATTTTATATCAACATTAAAAAAAGAAGAGTAACAGATGAAGCAGAAGAGTCGGGATCCCAATTACAGATGGAAAGAGACAGGGCCCCCTGGAGAGAGCTGCCTCACCCTCAAGCCTCCCTGGGCAGGGGCCTCCCCCTTGTGGGAACCGTGACCCTGGAAGTCTTCGTTCCAGCTCCCTCGTGGCACTTAGAACAGGGAGAGGGAGCTGGTGGACACTTCTACCTACCTGATCTCAGATAAGTGATTCATTCATGATTTCAGTCTCTGAGCCTATAAAAAGTCCTGAGCCTTGGCCCCGGTCAGGGGGGTGGCCTGCTCTTGGGCAATGCCCTGGACACGTGTGCTCTTAGGGGTGGGAGCAAACATGGTTTCTTGCCACCCACAGCCCGTTCCCTTTCATTCTTACTCAAAAAGCCTCCATTTGTGGCGACACACCTGGTACTGGGGGTTGGACCTGCCTGGCCTCACCCCCATCCTCTTCTGGAGACAACAGGAGGGAGGCAGCTAGGGGACATGTGGCAGCGGAAGCCCCACTCCTCTTGCATTTGGAGCATCATTGGATCTGTTGGTACCCATTTGGAGCATCACTGGATCTGTTGGTGCCCCATACAGCCATGAGGGGGAGGACAAGACAACCCGCGGGGTTGACCCAGAGTCTGGCATCAGGGAGTCATTGTGTGGGGGTGGGAGCCACCTCTGGACTATTTTTTATGTGAGATTATGAGCCTATCAATGAATTCAGTGTTAATTGGGTGTCTGGTACAGCCTAATGGACCATAATTGCCTCATGAGGACTAACAAGTTATTCTGCTTTTCTTCATGTGAGCAAGCCCCAAAAGGGGGAAGCAAGGGACAGTGGGGCACATGTTGGTAATCACCCTTAACAGAGTGGCTCAGGAAAGACCACAAGAGGTGAGGCAGGAACTGGACTTCACTCCCTTCAAGGTTATGGAAACCCAGCTGGAAAATGTTTAACAACTGGCTCTCCAGGGGGAAAGACCTGAGTGAAGGAAGTGAGCAGAGACAGGCTGCAGCCACCGTCCCCAGCCTCCCTAGGACCTGGTCCTCTGACACAGCTAGGCCACCTCGCAGAGGCTGTGGTTCTGTCAGGGACTGCGTGACCACCATCACTCTGGCCCTACCACCTGCACATGGAGTCGGGGCTCTGTCCCACCCTCTGACTTTCGCCAGGTCCATCGATGCCACTGGTCAAGCTAGGTCTGCTGCTGCTTCCCACATGGATTCCCTGCGTAGTTGAACTATACTCAAGAGCTTTGCAGTCACTTTGAAAACATCTTAGAGAACTAATTTACAACAGCAAGAGCCTACATTCCTTGTTTTAAATAAAAGGCAAATGATGCCCATCCAAAAACTCCATCCAATTATCCAGATATCACTAAAACTCTCTTCATATATAGCAACCCACCAGTGACTTTTGCATAATATGAAATATTCAAAACACCATTTACCTAATTATTTAACTCTTAAAGAGCTCAGTGGTGGCTGTAATTGTATGGAGTACACAGCAATCCTGTTCATGTCACAACCTATCACGTTATGGATGTTGGAGGCTGCCATGATCCCCTTGTACAGGCACTGTACCTGCCTCCACCTGCTCCAGCTGGCTGCCAATAGCTCACAGCTGGGCCTTTCTCCTAAGACTCACCTTCAATCTACTAAGTCATCCTGCCCAGAAATACCTGGGAGGTTATGTGCCTCCAGGGTTGGCAGAAAAAATACAGTATGTTGTTCAATATTTGGGATGTATATTAAAATTTTATTTGCTGTTTATCTGAAATTCAAATATAACTGGGCATTTTTTTTTTTTTTTTTTTTAAGTTTTATTTGCTGAATCTGGCAGCCCCTACCCTCCTACCAGGGCCCCCAACCAACGACTGCCCAGTATAGAAGGGCAAAGGCTACCTGGCCTCAGGAGAGACAACTCACACACAAGGCCATTCATGACCCAGAGCTCCCCATGGGATTAAACCGCGGCTTGACTTTTGCTAAATCTGAATTTGCCTCCATCCTTGTCTTACCATGTCCCTCATACACCTGGCCTCACCCTGTGAATTCTTCTGCTCTCCATCACAGTATGGTCCCAAGAGGCCTAAACCATCTGGTCTACACAGACCAGAACATTATATAATCTCACCACATTGATAACATCATCCTACTTGGACATCATCCTAGTTGGACACAAGAAGCGAGTATCATGGATGCCTCGTGGTGAGACACATCTCGAAAAGCCTCAGGGGCTGCCACCTCTGTGAAATTTGCAGGGGCCCAGTGGTCTGGGACATCCCAGGGACAATTGCTTTAAAGTGAGTAACAAATGATCGTGCCTTGTTTCTCTTAAGAAAGGTGTGTAGTGCTTGATAAGCCTCTTCAGATTTTGGAAGCAGCATATTCTGCACTTGGCGATACTGTTCCAACCTATTTATTGGATGAAACAGAAGGCTGATAGGTTAAGTGGAGCCAGAGAAAGAAAGCACTCCGGAGCCAGTCGGCCACAGTCAGCCCTGACTCTTAGGCCATGTGACCTGGCAGCTGTGATACTTGAGGTGTTACACTGTGTGGAGTGTGATAAATCCTGAAAGGAATGTCACCGACCAGACCCCAGGCTCTGGACCAAGGGCCCACCACCTGCAGCAGAGAACCAAATACCACTTGAAAGGCAGCTCCTGGTCTGTCACTGGGCCCCAGTAGAGACAGAACATCCAACCATGGGGCACTGAGTGACTGATCATATGGTCAGAACTGCCCATCCTGAGCTGGGTGATGTCAGAGCTGCTAAGTCATCAGATCGGGCAGATGCCACAGCCATCCATCATAAGACGGGAGGAGGGTGTCTGCAATCAGACTCAAGCAGAGGCAAGAGGCTCAGACCCACCTCCTGTCACTACCACTCCTGCACGAATGCCCCCGTCCCCCCCCTCAACTCACACAGATGGCCTTCCCTCTGTCTGGCTGCCGGAGGGGTCAAAACCCGTCCACTTGGTCCACAAACAGGTCAGCTTGGCCCATTGGTGCAAGCTGGAAATGGGCATTTGCCAGGCAGCAGTCCCACTCAAGGGTGGCCTTGGAAGACAGAAATGGGGAGAAAGGCTCTCAAGAGTCAGAGTTTGGGGCAGGCACCCAGTGACTCCCCTTGTGAAGAGAGAGAAATGGCCCACAGGTCAAGGTACCCATAGACCGTGGACAGGAGGGAACAGCTCAGCTGGAAGGAGCGAGATTAGAAGACTGGGGACAGGAATGGGATGGGGAGGAGGAGTATAGAGAAATCCAGGTGCTTGAGAACAAATCGGTGGAGTTCCAGCCTATGAGAAACCACCTGCTAGAGAAAAGGCACTGAGCAAGCATGCGGAGGGCTGGCTAGTAGCTTCACGTCGGTAGCTTCTCGGCGTTAACACCATACCCTCACAAACCATTAACCATGGTGGCGGATGTGGAAGCTATGTCTATGCCCCAAAGCATAGGCTCCATCTTGCCAAGGCTAGCCTAGCTTTTGCTGTTGTCAAATGTATGACCTGCAAGTGTCGGAGACCAACCTTAAACCTCTGGGGTGATACTGTTCCTCCAGGGCACCAACTGGCCACAACCTGGTCCAAGCTGATCACACAGAACCGCTCCCCTCTAGAAGGGCCAACCATCTGCTCTTCCAAGCACATGGCTGCCTTTCGTACCTTGAGTGTCTCAGCCAGTACCACCAACCAAGGAACCTTGAATCTACTGATCCGAGATCCCCCACAACACGACCTCAGAGGAAGGACCTGCTTCTTGGCAAAGGAGGCTTGGCAGTGAGTGCACGATCAGGACACACTCGTCCTCCCACCTAGCAGCTGCCCCCCAATAGAGCAGTCAAACAACCTCCTGAAGGTGCAGCTGAGCTGTCAGCTAGAAGATGCTTGCCTCCCCAGTAGAAGGGACCTGTGTCCTCCAGGGTGCAGAGTCCACTCTAACAGCCACGGGGTGATGCTGTGTCCCTAACAGGTAAAATACATGGTCTGGGAACCAAGCACTCTTCATCATTCCTCACGACTGACATGCGGGGATTCATTCTTTCTGTACCTGCAACCTTAGGTTTTGTGGGCCCAGGGGTCCTGGTTCTCAGAGGAGGGATGCTTCCACAAAAGATACAGGAAGAGCCCCACAGAATTTAAAGTTATGACTGCATCCTGGTCAGCCCTGCTCCTGGGGCCAGTAGCCAGGCAGGACACCTACAAGAACCAAGTCCCAGGAGCTGGGCTGGGTACAGCGAATGCACTAGGTCTAGGGCAGCCAGAGTGTGCTGCAGATTTCAGGCTGCAAGGCTACAATCTGGGATGTCTTCTGAGGGTCTGGCTCTACACTGATGCATGGGAGGCTCTGTGTAGGGGAAGCCCACCCGGAATTGCACTGATACGGCTCACTCTGGATGCAGTAGGGAAAGTGAACTGACTTGCAAGGCGAGGACCTGGAGTGGGACAGCCAGCAGAGGCAGGTGGAGCGGGGAGGACAGGAGAGCAGAAAGGCTGCTGGGGGCCAGCTGGCCACAGGAGAACACAGGCAACGATGTACTTTGCAAGACAGACAGGTGGCCTTGGGCCAAAGCCGAGAGAGCGCCTGTGAGTGGCTTGATAAGGGGAGCTGGGCTGCCTGGAAGCCACACTGCAGTAAGGACAGGCGTGGACGAGGGCCCGAGGGCATGCCCAGCACAGGACCCTTGTCCTGTGTGCCTGCACCAGCTCTCTGACTCCAGAGGGCAGCTGATTCTAGTGCCTCAGGGAGCCAGCACCTTGGGAAATCCAGAGGGTGCGCTGCCCGAGCAGAGCCCCGAGTCCTTGCTGGGAATCGTGTGTAGCGGAACTCACGGAGAAGAGTTCTCCTTTCGCTCTGATTGCTACACTGTAAGGCTGGGAGCCTGGAGTTTCTATGGCCGCATCCCTGCCCAGTGGAGAACGCACATCGTCCGGAGGGGAAAGCGACACCAGCCCCAGACAGAAGTGGACAGAGGACCTTCGGCCACCATTGGACCTCAGATCCTGCTCCCCTCCCCTCCCCTCCCCTCAGCACAGGGAACTTGGTCCCATCAGCCAGTCCATCCCTTCTTTGCTTCCTCTGCTTCCATTGAATTTGCATTGCTTACGGCCAGAGAGCTGACAAATCCCTGAACCATCATCTATCAGAGTAGCTGTGAACTGCGCTATTCAGGGTGGTAGTCACTGACTACATGTAGCTTTTTGTCACTTGACACATGGCAAGTCCAAATTGGGAGAAGCTGTACGTGGAAAATACACATGGCTTTGGAAGGCAATATAAACCACAGTGTGTAGAATATTTCATTAACAATTTTTATGTGGCTTGCTTGTTTCACTGATAATATTCTGGGGTTTTGTTTGGTTCTGGTTTTTGTGTTTTTTTTTTTGACCTTGCTGCACAGCATGGATGCTGCATGATCTTAGTTCCCTGACTACGGATCAAACCTGAGCCCTCAATAGTGTGGTGGAGTCCTAACCACTGCACCACCGGGGAAGTCCCAATAATATTCTGTTTTTGTGTGTTAGTCTCTCAGTCGTGTCTGACTCTTTGCAACCCCATGGACTGTAGCCCACCAAGCTCCTCTGTCCACGGAACTCTCCAGGCAAGAATAATGGGGTGGGTAGCCATTTCCTTCTCCAGGGGATCTTCCCAACCCAGGGATTAAACCCAGGTATCCTGCATTGCAGGCAGATTCTTTACCATCTGAACCACCAGGGAAGCCCTTAATATTCTGTTTATAGTGGCTTAAATACAGCTTTAAGAAAATTAATCTATCTATTTCTTTTTACTTTTTAACATGGCTACTAGAAAACACTGCATTTCCCCTGGACAGTGATGTGTGGAGTCATGCCTGCATTAGAGAGAAGGCTGACACCTTGAGAGTCACCTTCAGACACAAGCAGGACACATGGCTGTGCACAAGGGGAAAAGCAGTCAGCTCCTGGGCTGCGGTCCCTTCCTCCTCACAGACAGGAAGTGTCAGCTCCTGGGCTGCTGTCCCTTCCTCCTCACAGACAGGAAGTGTCAGCTCCTGGGCTGCTGTCCCTTCCTCCTCACAGACAGGAAGTGTCAGCCCCTGGGCTGCTGTCCCTTCCTCCTCACAGACAGGAAGTGTCAGCTCCTGGGCTGCTGTCCCTTCCTCCTCACAGACAGGAAGTGTCAGCCCCTGGGCTGCTGTCCCTTCCTCCTCACAGACAGGAAGTGTCAGCTCCTGGGCTGCTGTCCCTTCCTCCTCACAGACAGGAAGTGTCAGCCCCTGGGCTGCTGTCCCTTCCTCCTCACAGACAGGAAGTGTCAGCTCCTGGGCTGCTGTCCCTTCCTCCTCACAGACAGGAAGTGTCAGCCCCTGGGCTGCTGTCCCTTCCTCCTCACAGACAGGAAGTGTCAGCTCCTGGGCTGCTGTCCCTTCCTCCTCACAGACAGGAAGTGTCAGCCCCTGGGCTGCTGTCCCTTCCTCCTCACAGACAGGAAGTGTCAGCTCCTGGGCTGCTGTCCCTTCCTCCTCACAGACAGGAAGTGTCAGCCCCTGGGCTGCTGTCCCTTCCTCCTCACAGACAGGAAGTGTCAGCTCCTGGGCTGCTGTCCCTTCCTCCTCACAGACAGGAAGTGTCAGCCCCTGGGCTGCTGTCCCTTCCTCCTCACAGACAGGAAGTGTCAGCTCCTGGGCTGCTGTCCCTTCCTCCTCACAGACAGGAAGTGTCAGCCCCTGGGCTGCTGTCCCTTCCTCCTCACAGACAGGAAGTGTCAGCTCCTGGGCTGCTGTCCCTTCCTCCTCACAGACAGGAAGTGTCAGCCCCTGGGCTGCTGTCCCTTCCTCCTCACAGACAGGAAGTGTCAGCCCCAGGGCTGCTGTCCCTTCCTCCTCACAGACAGGAAGTGTCAAGTCCAAGTACCCCTCCCCTAGGAAAGGGATTCTCTCCAGCACTATTGATTCTTTCATGTCACCCAACATGTCCCCTCCCGGCTGTCCTTCCTGCTTCCAGGCCCTCACAGACACATCCTGTCTGGGCTGGCTTCCTCCACAGGTCCCTATGCAGTATCCCTTCTTGCTGGCCTTCCTGGCCAACCCACCTGGAAAGGAATGGAAAGGAAGGCCAGGACTTGTACCTCATCCCAAACTCTCTAGGATGCCCACAAGCCACGCTTCCTGGTCCTTAGTCCCTTCCTTCCACTGTTAGTAGACCCCTAGCCGCTCCCCTAGCCTGGCCCCTCCTGCCCTCCAGTGGACCACGCAGGACACTGCTACCAATTCCCAAATGCAAGGAAAATGCTGGCTGTGACCTTGCATGGGTATGGGTTTGGGAAGCCTCCTTGGGGTTGCCCATGAGGGGAAATGGCTCTGTGTGGTCTATTATATTTTGAATAAAAGTGTCAGGATTTGATTAAAAGTGTGTGTGTGTATGTGTGTGTTTGTGTGTGTGTGTGTGTGTGTTGGGATGGGGGAGGTGATGTACAGCTGAAAAGAAAAAGTCCTCGAAGCCAGGGAGCCGAAGTGTAAGGCAGGCAGACAGGGCTGTGCTCATCACTGAGGTGGGGGTGGGGCAGCGTGGGAGGCAGAGCCACAGCCCCCAAGAAATTCTAGCCCTTGGAATCTGTGAAATGTGACTTTACATGGCAAAAGGGAGGTGACAAATGTTTAAGAACCCTGAGATGGGGAAATGGCCCTGGATTATTTCATGGGCCCAATAACATCACAAGCATCCTTATAAGTGGGAGGCAGGAATGTCAGAGAAGATGTGATGACAGACGCAGAGGCTGGAGGGAGCAGCTGCCAGCTTTGAAGATGGAAGAAGGGGCCATGAGCCAAGGAATGCACATGGACTCAGAAGCCAGAAAGGCCAAGAACATGGACTCTCCTCTAGAACCTGCAGAGGAACTGGCTCTGCTGACACATTGTTTTTAGTCCAGAAGACCCATTTCAGAGTTCTGACCTCCAGAACCATCAGTTGATAAATTTGCTTTGTTTTAAGCCACTATTTGTGATCATTTCTTACAGAAGCTATAAGAAACCCATGCAGAGAGGGACCAGCATTTATATTTTTATCTCAGCTGTGTGAATATGTGCTCAGTCGTGTATGACTTTTTGCAACCCCATGGACTGTAGCCTGTCAGGCTCCTCTGTCCATGGGATTCTCCAGGCAAGAATAGTAGAGTAGGTTGCCATTTTCCACCACAGGGGTTTTTCCTGACCCAGTGACTGAACCCACATCTCTTACGTCTCCTGCATTGGCAGGCAGATTCTTTACCACTGNCCCATGGACTGTAGCCTGTCAGGCTCCTCTGTCCATGGGATTCTCCAGGCAAGAATAGTAGAGTAGGTTGCCATTTTCCACCACAGGGGTTTTTCCTGACCCAGTGACTGAACCCACATCTCTTACGTCTCCTGCATTGGCAGGCAGATTCTTTACCACTGCGCCACCTGGGAATCCCTTTTAGCAACTACTAAATGCATAAAAGTGTCCACATTAATAAATGTAAATCTGAGCAATTGTGCTTCCCAGACATGCTATAAGGGATGGGCAGTATTGTGGGGTGGGAAGGGATCATCCTACCACATGTGTCCCCGGCTGGTGCTCGCCTTTATGAGGACTGCCAAGCCTCAGAGTCCCCCTGGAGGAGGACTGTACACAGCAGCAGGCGGTCACTGGCCCAGAGCATGGCAGAGAACCTATGAGGCCTGGTGTCCAGGCTGAATGGGTCCAGGCTTTCTTGGAAGTCCAGAGGTCTGGCTATATCTCGGCTCCACAGGTGCCCACCTGTGTGACCTCGGGCACGACCTCTGACGGGTCCCGATTCATCACAAGCAAATACAAGCATAGAGGCACACCCCATTCCATGAAGCAGTTTAAACATAAACTGGCTGGACTACAAAGGAGCAGACACGGCCACCAGCCCCTGCTGGACTAAGGCACCGCGTGTGGGCATGCGGACCCCGCTGGACCCAGGGGCTCAGAGAGAGGGTGCCGGCCACTCTCTCGTGTCCCACCCCCCCCGACACATCCTTCCTTGCCTGTGGTCTCGTGGGGACTTACGAGCGTTTGCTTGCACCATGGGATGAGAGGTGGGCCTGTGACAGACCTGGTCAAGCGGATTGCAGGCAGGTGCCCTCTCCCAGGTGCAGAGGTAGTGAATGCACACCCACAGAGGGAGGTGGGCAACGCCGGGGAGGGGCTGGCACCCCGCTCTGCCATGCTGCTCCTGCTCCTCCTGGGCAGACTCGGGCTCAGCCATTGGAAACCCCGAGTCCTGCCTGATGGTATCTTTTCCTCACTACTATTTTAATTTCCAAGTGATTTGCTTCTATCAGTGATTGTGTGATTGTATGTGTGTGAATAGGGAAACATCCACTATTTCTTTGAGATGGACTGAAATCACTGCACAGTAGTGGCCCCTTACGGGCTCTTTGAAAACACGTCTATCACCATTCTCATTGACTGTTGCTTTACAAATGTATGCATTGGCTTTTTTCATAGTATGTTCAAGGGACATCCTGCTTGCAGGTGAGCCTGAGGGGGTTATACGGGCCAGGGCCAGGGGAAGAAAGCAGGTGCTCTCCCCCAGCACACCAGCCTTGATGTTTCTCCCTGTGTGCGTGGCCCACAGCCCCATCAGCTGAGACAATGCTGCCCTGGAACCTCTGGAAGAAGGGGGACCTTGGCCAGATCCAGGAGCCATGCGGGTCATATACATATATATTTGATGTATATGACGCGGGTTTCATGTGAGCTTGTGGATGTGAAAATGATGTCCCAGGACATAGAGTGAGGATACTGTATCTTCTGGAAGAGGGTGTGTCACAGTGTGGCATCACCTTCCTCCTGCCTGTCTACTTGTGGGACTTCTCTGCCTTCTACTCACAGTGGGAAGCTGTTCTGGAAAGGTTGGCACTTGGTTACCTAGCATGAGGGGCTCCTCTACTCATCCCTTTGAGAGGAACACACTTGGGGGATAACACCCTCACAGCAGCCCTGGCAGGCCATAGTACCAGAGGGGAAACTGAGGTCTGGAGGGATTTCAAAGTCACCAAGTTCACCCTGCTAGGAAAGGGAAGAGCAGGTTTGAACCCACAGCCCTACCAGGCACAGGCTGGGAGCAGAGGGTGGTCCTTAGAGGTGGAGCCAGCCTCCTTCCCTGCTGGGTGCCCAGACAGGTTCTTCTCTTCTGGGAGTGCTAACCAAAGGAGTTCTTTATTTCTTCCCACCCCTCACCTCCCCTGGGGATGAAGGGTGGATCTGCTGGGTCTTCATGGACAGGAAACACATCCACCCAGGCCTGTCCCCACTCTCCTGTGGGGGTTCAGCAGAGCTCCCCCCTGGGCAGGATGGCTGGCAGAGTAGGCCTCCACAGGCCCTGCATGAAGGACTGGGGCCCATGGGGACTTAGCTCACCACTCCCCAGCATCTATGTGGTTTGTCCAGGGCTTAGAGGTCTGCCAAGCTGTGCTAGGCATGGTCAACTGGATGGTCAGCAGGCATCTACAGGCATTCATTGGACATAAGGCTGTGGTCCTGACTGCACATCCCCAGGCAGGCTGTGCTAGGCCCCTTGCAGGGACAGGAGCCAGAGGCAATGTAGTCAGTGTCCACACTGGAGCGGCGAGCAGCACCCTCCTTCACAGAGTGGGGTGGGTGTGGGGATGCTTCCTCCACCCAGAGCCCTAGGGCTCTCAGACAGCATAACTTCAAAAGCTCCTGGTTCCCCCAGTCTCCATCAGATCACTCTCTGGCCAAACCTCACAGAAGTCTCCACACCCAGCCCATGCAGCACACGCTGCTATTAACCCATTTTACAGACCAGGCAGGTGAGGCCCAGAGCCGCCCAGATTTCACCAGGCCTCGAGGAAGCTGACTCCAGAGCCCGGGCAGCCTCTGCCCTCACCAGCAGCCACCTTTGGGCTCATGAAGTCACTGCCTAAGAACAAATGTGCTCGCTGAACCCAGGTCTCCATCACTTACCCCTGTGACTTCAGCAACTCACAGGGCTTCTCTGCCTGCAGAGCCTTCTTTCTGTGATATTAGGGGCAGGACAGCCTCTGAGCACCATACCCTAGAACAGCCAGTGGTTGAGCATCAGGCAGACCTGGCCGGTGGGGACCTGGGACCATGGACCTGTCACCGGGCCCAGCACTGGGTGGCGGTGGTAGGGAGGTGGTCCTTGGAGCACTCCTCCCCTGCCCCCGCCCCTCCCCACCCCGGGCAGGTGTTAGCCAAGGGAGCAGAGCAGAGGTGGACTAAGATGGATGAGGAGCATGGGAAGGGATTGGGGATCAAGAGTAAGGCAGGGTGACTGCAGGGGGGCCTGAGGAATTGGGGTCCAGGGGGTGCTAGCCGCCTGGAAAGGTGGGCTCTCTGGCATGGCCAGCCCCCACACCTGGCCCCTTGTCCCCCTTACCCCGCAGGATTACTCCTGGTCCAGGAATACCCTCCAACCTTTGTGGCCTCTGGAGCCCCGCTCCTTTTGGTGCCCCTTCCCAGTTACCTCGCTGCAGCCTAGCTTATGGCTGGCGCAGTTCCCGCTGATTCCAGCTGCTGGTGGGACCCCCAGCATCCAGCTCAAGGAGCCTGTGGGAAGAGTCGGAGCTGGAGCACCCTGGCCCACCCCAGCCCTCGGGAGGACAGCCAGGACCTCTGGCATCAATGGCTGGAGGAGGATGAGCCAGACTGGCCTTTTCAGGGGTCAGGGAGAGGCCTGGCCCAGAAGCTCAACTCTCTCGGAAAGGAGAGTCCAAGACCAAACAGAGGGCACGTGAACACTTGTCCAAAGAGCAAAAAAAGACATCCTCCCCCCCAAAAAAAGCCATCATCTGAGTCAGGGGGAAGTGGTCCATTTTCTGGGGTAGAAGGTACATCTCTTCCCAGATCAAAACCCCGCTTTTTATGAAACATGCCAGATGGGTTTAAACCTCACTGAGAACAGGGGAGGCTAGAGCTAGTGCTGTAGCTATATTTGAAACATGAGTGGCTGCAGCGAGGGATTCCTTGAGCAGAAGTAAACAAACAGAAATGGATCCTCACCAGGCACGTGTACTTACTGCAACCTAGTCCCATAAAACAGGCCTCTCCAAATCGCTTGATGGCCTGTACACAGACTGATCGCCAGGAAACGGCTGCTCTTTCAGAAATAAAGGGATAGAATACACGGCACAAGAGAAGCAGTGGCAGTGGCCAGAGCACCAGGGGCCTTGGCTGACGCCAAGCAGCTTCCCCAGAGGCCCTCAGAGGCTGAGGAGGGAGGGGCCTGGGACGGAGGGTGTGGCCCAGGGACACCCAGGCCTGAGTACAGCAGGGTGCAGAGGAGGGGCCGAGGGGATTCCAGTCTGGGAGGGACCTGGGCGGGGGCAGACCCAGACCTGGGGGGGTGATGTGGAAAGGAGGGGGTTTGGGGAGGAAAAGGGGGCCTCTTTTCACTGTGTCCAGCCAGAGAAAGACAGAGAGACAAGAGAGACATAGAGACAGTGAGAGAATCACAGAAATGAAGAGACAGAGAGACAGGAGAAGGAGAGAGACAGAAAAACAGAGAGAAAGAGAGACAGACAACACACACACACACACACACACACGCACGCACGCACACACACCCACACAGAACTGTATTGTCCTTAGGATCGGTATCTACCTGAGAAGGGAAGGGAGATGAAGGTGGAGGGGAGGGGCTGGGCCGGCCCCTCTGTCACAGGATTGGGGGTGCGTTCCAGATCCTTTCCTGGAGGGCCTCCCTTCATCACAAGTCTCATCTCTCTTGCTGCAGGGTGGTTTCAGGGCAGCTCTGCAGAAACCGAGGGGGGAGGTCGAGAGCGCTCTGCGCCTTTCCCTCTCTTCCCCTCTTTCTCTCAGCTCGTCTACCCTCCGGTCCTGCTCTTGCAGGAGCAGGCATGAGCCTTGCCAGGTCCATACTGCCTCTCACTGCTGGGTCCCCTTGGCTTGCTCCCGACCCCAGAAACACCAGACGACAATGCCTCTCTGGAGCAGGGAGATGTTCGGAATTCTATTTCGGTTTCTGAGACGCCTGGACCCTGGGGCCTGGGATGCAGGCGGCTTGCTCAGCTCTTCTGGAGCAGTCTCTGCTTCATAGTCTGCCAGCCCAGCCCCACTGCGGGACCGCAGGGACAGTGTGTCACATGCTCAGAGCCAGCAGGTCCTGCTTGAGGGGGCCCACGGCAGGCAGGCATGGCCCCAGCCTCCATTGCTGAGTCCACATCTTACTGGGTCACAAGAGCCCAGTCGCCCCACGCTCAGGGTCTTATCACCACTCTGTTCAGTGGAGCCATCTGCTCCTCCCCACTCTGGCCCCTCTGCCAACACATCTGCTTGGGGGCCACCTGGAGCTTTGTGTCCTCCTGAGCCTCTGGCAGTAGTAGGGCCTCCAACCAGCTCAGGGGGCAGGGGCCCCACATAGGCTGGGACAGGTTCTGCGGGGAAACTGGGAAAGCGTGCCTGCCGAGTGATGCACCCTTACCCCATCTCCGAGCCTCTGCTTCAGCAGCAAAGTGCCCAGGGCAGCTGTGGAGGCTGAACGAAGAGAGGTCCGCCCTCTCCCCGGCTCTACTCCCATCCCCTGAATTCAGTGCTATAGACTGAGTCGTGTTCCCCCAAATCCATATGCCAAAGCCCTAACCCCCAGTGTATAGTATGAGGGTGTGGGCCCTTTGGGAAATGATTAGAGTTAGATGAAGTCAGGAGTGGAGCCCCCACAAGAGGAAGAAACCAGCATGCTCTCTCTTACCTCTGCATCCCCTGCCACTGTGTGAAGACCCAGCAGTAAAAAAGCTGTCTGCAAGCCAAGAAGTGAGCCCTCCCCAGAAGTTGACCATGCTGGTACCCTGACCTCAGACTTCCAGTCTTCAGAATTGTGAGGAAGCAATGTCTGTTGGTTAAGTCACCTGGTCCATGGTATTTTATTTTGGCACCTGGGCAGACTAAAACACCTGGAGGGTCACCTCCCCAGTTTTCCTCCTGAAGAGTGCTCCCCAGATCCACCACACACAGCTAACTATACGGGCTATGGAGCCCCCATCCCCCTTACCCACTAGCAGAGGGGCACAGATGAGAGAGGGTAAAGAATAGACCAGAAACTTCCAAGCGGGTTCCAAGAACCCAATCTGAGGCCACTCAGAAGTGGTGGCCATCAAGAGACAGAACTCTATAGCAACCTAAACGTCCACTGACAGATGACCAGGTAAAGAGGATGTGGCGTGTGTGTGCTCACTCAGTCGTGTCCGACTCTTTGCAACCCCATGGACTGTAGCCTGCCGGGCTCCTCTGTCCATTCCTGGCAAGAATACTGGAGTGGGTTGCCATTTCCTCCTCCAGGGGATCTTCCTGACCTAGGGATCAAATCGGAGTCTCTTGCGGCTTCTGCTTTGGCAGGCAGATTCTTTATCACTGGGCCGCCTGGGAAGACCTGAAGAAGATGCGGTGCACACACAACGGAGTGCTGCTGCTGCTGCTGAGCCGCTTCAGTCGTGTCTGACTCTGTGCGACCCCATGGACGGCAGCCCACTACTCAGCCATAAAAAAGACGAAAAATAATGACACTTTGTAGCAACAAGGATAGACCTAGAGATGATCACACTAAGCGAAGTAAATCAAAGACAGATATTATATGATATCACTTATATGTGGAATCTAAAAAAATAATACAAATGAACTAACTTACAAAACAAAAATAGACTCACTGGCATAAAAAGCAAACATATGGTCACCAAAGAGGAAAAGAGAGGGAGGGAGGATACTGTATACCATCAGAAACTATATTTAATATCTTGCAATAACCTATAATGGAAAAGAACATGAAAAAGCATATATATATATTCAGTCCAAGGAATTCTCCTGGCCAGAATACTGGACTGGGTAGTCTTTCCCTTCTCCAAGGGATCCTCCCAACCCAGGGGTTGAACCCAGGTCTCCCACATAGCAGGTGGATTCTTTACCAGCTGAGCCACAGGGGAAGCCTATATATATATATCTGAATCACTTTGCTATATACCTGAACTAATACAAATCAAAAAATTCTAAAAAAAAAGAAAAAGATATTTTTAACCTATCTACAGATGATGAAACTATGGCGAAAAAGATAGAGCTCCATGCAAAGGGAATAACTCAAGGTGTTGAGGTTCCAAGGCCACAAGCTGGAGGTGAGGGGAAGCAGTCCCATAGGAGCAGGCCTGCTCCCAAGGAGCTCTAGAAGAACCATGTATGAAGCCTCTGAAAATGGTACTGAGGCCACACACTCCTGCAAATTATAGAGGAAGACCCCGGGTGATCTGAGATGTCAGCATAGGCAAGAGGCACCAGGGAAACAGAAACAGCAAAATCAGCCACACTTGAGGTCCTGCCAATGCAACCAGAATGCTCTCCTTCTGGGAGCCTGCAGTGGATACAGCCCCAGCCGACCTGCTGGAGACGATTTTGAAATTGCTTACTGCTCCAGGCCAAATGGCTTGTGGTGGGAATAGCATTTCCCGGGGGTGCAGGGCTGGACCTGGGCAGGCCTGGCAGCAAAACCTCAGACCCTTAGGATGGCCCTGAAACCAAGCTGAAGCTTCCCGGCTCCCAGACAAGAGGTGGGCCCTCTGGGCAGCCGGGACAAACAGGACGGGTGTGCACATCACCAACAGCCCCTGCCTCCCTCGTCTGGCCCTGGCAGCCTGCTGACTGGCTCTGTAAGGGCAGCCAGCACAGGCCTGAGACAAGTGAACAAATCAGCAGTACTTGGGCCCTCTTTCTTTGGAAATTCGGCATTTTGCTCATCAGAATTTTTTGCATTGATTTTTCATTCTTTAGAATTTGCATTAAAATATTTACCTTGATGATTGATGTTTCTTGTGACCCCTTAAAGCATGGGCAGAGGAGGGGCCTCCCTCTCCTCTTGGCCCTGACAAGGCTGTCAGTGACCCATATCCCCCCAGCACTCTGGAGCGAACCAGCACCCCAACACATGTGGGGCTTACCATGGGGAGCATTGTGTCCCTGAGACAAACAGGAAAGGGGCATGGGCCTGCCCCTGTCTGATGTGGTGGACTCCCCAGAGCAGGCCACAGGCCCCACCTCTCACTGCCTCCATGCCAACTCTCTGCTTGTGCCGAAGACCCCATCTCCCTTCTCTCCAGCTGGCCCCCATGGCCCCTCCGCATAGGATTTCTCATCCAAACTCCGGCCAGAGCCCCAGTGACCAGCAGATGCAGGCTTCCTGCTGCCTGCAGCTTGTGGGCGCCCTGACCCGGGCTGGTTGTTTTTCTCCTAACATCATTAGCTCTGCCAGGAGCAGAACCAGTTCAGTGTTTATGCTGACCTCGTCATTTCACAGAAGAAGGAAAAGAAAAGACATGTGAGGGGGAAACCAGGCCAAAGGCACTGGATCGGGGCCCTGTCCCCCATTTCCCCCGCCCCGCCTGGCTGAGGGGAGCAGGCAGGCGCTCCCCTCCGCCCTGTCACCACTTCTGGATCCTTTCCTCACTGCTTGGGCACAGAGCTGGCTCACAGGATGTCTGGATTTTTCTTTGTTTTGGAAAAAGTAACTGCTCTCCACTTCTTACTGGGAGCAACGGTTCTTAGGCTTAAGTGACTCTTGCGGGGAGGTGCAGACATCTGAGAGCTCTCTCGATGTCTGTTGAGTCTTGCCTCGTGGCTAGGTAGTTGGTTCTGCCACTAAGACCCCGCGTCCCCCCAGCCGCCCTCCCCAGCTGGGGTTTTAAATTCCCCAGACCCTCTACCCAACAGGGGTCACTTCCCAGGCCTCCTGGCAGCAGTGACTCCCAGGACACAGGGCTGGACTCTACAGCAGCTGGGAGAGGACTCAACGTGTCCAACTCAGTCAGTGCCCCACAGTTCACTCCCAGCAGATTGTCCCTAAAGCGCCTGCGCATACACTTAGCTACAGAGGCACAAACACTTGGTCAAATTAAACAAACCACTGAATGTGAGAACATGGAAGAAACTCTTCTAGAAAACTGAATGTAGCAGAGAGCTACCTTTTCCTTCTTGGTGATCTCCATCCTGGCTCTGTCATCCAGCATTTGTACTGCAGCCAGCCCAGGGGAGCTGGGACCCCTCAGCGTTCCTCGACAGGCTTCCAAGGCAGAAATATCCCCAGCCTTCTCCCAACCAAGGGTCAAGGCTGGCCCAGGTATCTGGTTGAGTATGGTCCACCTTCTGTCTGGTTTCTGGCTTGATGTTCAATCACAGAGTTTCCTCCTTTTCATGGTTCTCCAGCTTTCTCTCCTGGGTCATAGTCGGGACCTTTCCCCACTGAGGCCTTGTCAGGCTAGGTATGGTCGGGGGAGGGCCATTGCTGGGCTCCCAGGGCTGGTCAGCTTTCTCTTCGGGCTGTGCTGAGCTGTGACGGCGTGGTGCTCTCTAAACAGACTCAGCAGAAAAGGTCCTCCTTCCTCCGGTGTCTGGGGGACAGCCTTTGAGTCATGAGGCTGCAGACGACTGTGTGTCTCTCACACACCAACCTGCTTCCCTGAGGCTCAGTCACCGCCCAACACTTCCTGCTCCGACCAGGTGTGGAGTGGGGAATTCTCCTGCCAGGGCTTTCTGCGCTCCTGCGAGGGCCCACGCTGCCATGGCAACCAGGAGCAGGCCTCTGTGCTCACGCCCTCTGGCCTCTGCAGGGCTGACCATCCTGTCATTAGAGCTGCCATGCAGAAAACTGGGGCTGATGGCAAAAGGCCTCCATCTTGACATCACCATAGCGACAGCTCGATTGCCTTATCGCTGTAGACTTTGCCACCTGTCCAGTTCCCAGGGGAGACTCAGAGGGTCTTCTAAACTCATGTCCTAAGGGGGAGAGGCCCCCAGGGTCTGGGAACCAGAGGAGAGGGGACGGGTGGCTTAGCCACTGATGGCCACACGTGCTCAGACCACTCTCAAGCTTGGTCACTGCCTTCCCTGCCTACCATCTGGAAATCTGAGCTCCACTAGTATCCAGCAGAGGGAGCAAGGAGGGGTGGCCAGGGAGAACTCTCCAAATGGATCCACTGTAACATTTTAAAGCCACTTTTGTACTGATGGTCATCTGGGCAGTTTCAGTTTTTCTTCATTGCAAATCTTGGTCTTTTACCAGAGTCAACACATACATGTGATTCTTCTGGATGGTTCCTAGAGGCTGAATTGCTAGGTCAGATGCTGGGCATTTAGGATTGCTAGCAGAGGACTACATTAGCCCCTCAAATGGCTTCACCAATTAATCTTTCCAGTCATTGGGAGTTTGGTTCCATGCTGGCCAATCCATGAGTTGATGAATATTTATAACTTTTACTTACCTGTTGTGTTTCAATATCGTTTAAGTTGCAAAGTGCTGGACACCTTTTCATATGTTTATAGTTATTTGTATTTCTTTTTCTAAGGATGATTTGTTTTTATTACTTAACTATTTTGTTATTAAATTGTCTTCTACTTTTCAGTTTGTATTAACTAGTTTTATATTCCATCCATAATTACTAATAATCCTTTGTTTGTTAAATATGCTATAATACCTGTCCCCATCTATTGCTAAGCATATGGCTTGATCACTGATGTCTTTCATCACATAATATTTATTTTTTATGAATTTTATTCTTTGCTTTCTTTTGTGAAGCTCTTGTCTTATTAAGAAAAGCATTTTCCACCCAAATTAGAAAAATGTTGTTCCACGCTTCCTTCTAATATTTTCCCAATTTGTTTATGTTCAGCATTTTTTGTCCCTCTAATTAGCACATAATTTGAGGGTAGGAGTCTAATGAGTTTGAGCAGGCTCTAGGAGTTGGTGATGGACAGGGAAGCCTAGTGTGCTGCAGTCCATGGGGTTGCAAAGAGTCAGACATGACTGAGAGACTGAACTGAACTGAACTAAGGAGTCTAATACTTGTTGGCTATCCTTTTCCCACTGACTTGTGTTGTTGACTGCACCACAATTCTCGCCACCGAGAATTGTATTTCTCTGTTGTGAGGGGACGGTTCAGCCCCGGTCACCCTGCAGGTGTATACATAGGCTAAGTCGGAAGCACAGCTAGCCTAAGCACTTTGTGGTGTTCCAGGAAGTGAAGCTGGACTTGGGAGGAGCTGTGCCGAGGCCACCTCATGAGGCTCTCCTCTCCATCTGCCCAGGAAGCATCCAGTAGGGTTTCCCCTCCTCTCTGATTCTGAAATGTGAGGCTTTCTGCCCCAGCCCCTCAGCATGTAGCTGCCATCTTGACTGGGCTCCCAGCCAGAGGTGATGCCTTGAGGTGACTTGAGGAGCAGGCATCCTGCCTCTTTGGTTGAGTATCATCCTTTCCGGTACTTGGGACAAGGAAGGAAAGCAGCACCTTTGGGTGCTCTCCTTTTTCTTTCTTTTTCTTTTTTAAGTTGCGGCCCACGTCAGTGACAAATTGTCTGAATGTAAAAATGACTCTTAGAACTTTGCCTGTCCTGTCTTAGCCCCAGAGTTGTCTATGAACTAGACGTCTCTCTGTCCATTCCTGTGGACACCACACTCTTTCAGTCAGCATAACTTTTTAGCTTTTTTTATATCTGTTGGAACAAACATCTCCTTTTTTTTCCCTACAAAAATTTTTTTACCATAAACCTCTTATCTTTCATATAAACCTTAAAATCTACTCGTCCCAATTCACTAAAATAATGCTGCTGATAATTGCACTGGAGAGGCACTGAATTTGTGGATTGGGAGATCCATTTTAGAGAACTGACATCTTTATAACATCAAGTCTTCTCATTCAGAATTTGGTACATGCCACATTTGCTTAGGTCTTCTTTTATGCCCTTTAGCTTTTTAATTTTTCTCTTATAGATAAATTTCTTATTAGATTTATTCCTAAAGAAAGGAAATATATTTAATAGAAGGAGAAATTGTCATTATAACTACTATTGATTAAAATGTTTATGATTGACAAAGTATTTTTGTATTCATTATGTCATTTGATCAGATAATCTTGAGGCAGTAGGCAGGGGTGGTATTATTTTCACCACTTTTTCCCCCACCACTTTCAGATAAGTTCACTGAGACTGGGGAAGTTCAATTATTGGGCTGGAAAGAACTGTGATGCTCACCATCCCCCCAAGGACAAGAGACAAGGCAGTCCTCTTGAAGAGCCCTGCCCTCCCTGGCCACAGTTGACATGTTATCTAATCCAAGGGCAGCCACACACTGCACACTGGTCAGAGCCTTGGGGGTGGCCCCACAGAAGACATTTACCCAACAGGGACTACTTGAAACAACAGGTTGTAATTTGGAGGTCTCAAAAGGGCAAATCTCTGAGCATTCAAGTCTCCAAAGTAAAGTCCTGCATCCTGAAGTGTCTGTGGAGCAGGAGGGGAGGGAGCGGTTCCCTTTGCTCTCCCTCCCCACCACCCAGGTCAGGGTGTTTCAACCCTTCATTCTGCTAACCCCCCATCACCTGTGCCTCTCATCAGTTTAAACCTTTCCACCTTGGTTAGTATCTCCCATTTTTTCTCCTTCTCCTGCTCTCTTTCTGTCATTCTAGTGGAATTCATATAAACATACTTATTTCATCTTCTATGTTTAACCAGAAGTTTGTACCTACTGTTTGAGGTTCACTGACCTTTTTCATCTATGCAAATCCCATTGCTTCTCCCAAGCCTTAAACACAGAGTCTTGGACTGTGCCCTGGTTAGATAGCCTATCTTGTGGTCTGCATTGATTGGCTGAGGCCTGGGTTAGGTGCCTAACTGTAGACCAGTCTCTGAGGCAGTAGGGAAGGCCTTACGTTGATTGGCTCAGACTTTCTGGCACCCACATGCTAGCAGGGATGCAGAGCTTCAGAGGGTGGAAAGGCTGAGGAAAGGGAGGGGACAGAAGGGGATGGAAGAGGCTGTGGAGGGGGCTCGCAGTCCCCTCAATAGGTTGTGCGTTTAGATTCATCACTGTGCCTTTTCCTTTGTGATGTCTCCCATTCTGCTTTCTGCTCTCAGAGGTCCTGGGGACCAGGCTGGTGCAAGGCCCAGACTCCTCTTTTGTGGAGGCTGGCTCTGTCCCTCTTGCTCGGCCTCCGCCTGCCTCCCTGCCTTCCTTCCTGTTCTGCAGAATTTCTTCCACTTTTTTGTGCAGGTCAGTGCCATGGTGGTGGTAAAGGTGCCTCAGGTCAAGTCACTAGTCTAAATGACTGTGTATCCAGCGTGGGCTCTGTATCCATCCCTAGATGCAAAGCAGGGGAGCAGTGCCTGGTGTTGCAAATATAGATGCTGGCAAGGCAATTCTGAGGGGGCCTGCCCCTCTATTCAGGGAACTCCCCGCTGGGTCCTGTCTTCCTTGGCTGTGGTCAGTTCCTGCCCACTGCCTCCCGTTAAACCATCTCATAGTATACCCCGTCCCCTTCTGATCTGACACCTTCTGCTCCCTTTGGGCTGGTGGCAGCGCTTTGTCTGCCTTCCCTGTGGCCTGGAGAACCTGGTGGAAGCACAGGACAGGTGAGTAAGCGGTCACGGGAGTGAGCAGCATCCCTGGAGACTGAGTCTGCTAGTCGACCCTAGTGGATGGCATCAGGTCCGTGCTCCTTAGACTTGGTGAGCTACTCAGAAAAAATTCTCCTCTGCCCTCTTTGGTTCTCCAGCTGGGCCAAAGAATTAAACTGACAGTAACAAGAGAAATGCATACAAGTTTTATTTAATATTTTAGTTGCATATAGGAGCCTTCGCAAGAGAATAAAGACCCCAAGAAGTGATGAGAGAAAAAAAGCTTTTATACTTTTATATTTATTTTTTTTTAAAGCAATAAATTTGTGAAGAATTGACAAGACAATGGTGTTGGGTAGGGAGAGTAAATTGCGGAGAAGTGACTAAAGAAGATGAGGGTGGGTTCAAAATAATACGTCAAAGCAGCATATTTAAGATGACATGCTCTGAACTCTTTTGGAAGCTTGACTACATTGATGGCCCCTTTCAAGGGCCCTTTCCTGGGTAATCTGTGGAGGCTGGTGTTAGGCTTAGAGTGAAAGCAGCCCTACTGCCCTAGGCTTGACTGGTCAGACAAGGGGTACGGGGACTGAAAGGCTGGGTCTCCCCCTGGGCTGGGCCTCCGGCGGTATGCCCCTCAGCCTGCCTTTTTTTTTTAAAAATATTGTTTATTTGTTGGGCTGTGTCAGGTCTTAGCTGTGGCACGCGGGATGTTTGTTGGGTCATGCAGACTCTCCAGTTATGGTACAAACGCTCAGCAGTTGAAGTGCATGGGCTTAGTTGCTCCGTGGCCTGTGGGATCTTAGTTCCCCAACCAGAGGTCAAACCCATTTCCCCTGCTTTGCAAGGTGGATTCTTAACCACTGGACCACCAGGAACGTCCCTCTGCCAGCTATCATCTGGCTCCCTAGAGGCTTTCACTGTCCGGCTAAATTGAGCACCTTCTGTGAGCTGAGCAAAGCCTCAAAGGTGGGTAGCAGTCTGCCTTGCCCGGCAGGGGCTAATTTAGAGACCCTCAGCCATTTGTCGTGGACAGCCTTGCTCCGGTTCTGTCTGCAGGGCCCAGCACTGCAGGGGGCCTGTGCCACCCCCGCCTGTGTGGATGCTACATGTATGACGTCAGCACCCCTGTCCTACAATCTTTCCTAGCCCCATAATTTCAGACTTACAGGACAGCTGCAAGAACAGTACAGCAAACTCCTGGATACCCTTCATCCTGACTGTTCTCTTTTTCATCCTGTCTCTTAAAATTTATCATATTTACCTTTAAATATATTACGGGTTTCCCAGGTGTCTCAGTGGTAAAGAATCCACCTCCCAAGCAGGAGACTCAGGTTCAATCCCTGGGCCAGGAAGATGCCCTGGAGAAGGAAATGGCAACCCTCTTCTGCTCCCACTCAGTATTCTTGCCTGGAAAATCCCATGGACAGAGGAGCCTGGTGGGCTCCAGTCCATGGGACTGCAAAAGAATCAGACACAAATCAATGACTAAACAACAACAACTTGTATTTCCTAAAAAAAAAAAAAAAAAAGAATTCACGTACATAACTATAACACCATGATCAAAATCACTAAATTTAAACAGATAAAATACCATTCTGCAATCTATAGCCCTTCCTTCGATTTCAGCCTACTGTCAAATCTCCATTTCCTATAGCCTGCAGGATCCCTATAACCTATCATGATCTCTCCTTCTTTTTTGTCATGAATGATAACAATACATATAATCATCACTACACATCAATACACATAAACATCTATATGACTAGAGCTTGGAATATAAGTCTTATCATTCCTAGCAATGTGCCTATGGGAAGGATATTTTTCCAGTTTTACAGATGAGAGAAGACACACACACACTCAGAGGGGTTAATGGTTTGTTTACTTCTGTGGTTTTGCGGTTTGTGGCAGTGCTAGGATTGAATCCAAGTTTAATAACTTCTGGCGTGATGAAGTGGAAGGTGGGTCTTACTTTTCAGTAAGACAGATGAACTTGGGGATGAACTTGGGGAATTGGTAACCACATAGACCAAGAGAGGCTATCTCGGGTGAGCAAGGCCAGAGAAGAGGGGAGAGAGCTGTTAGAGCTGTATGAGAGAATTTGTTCCTCTTACCAGCAATTTCCTTAACCTGAATCTCAGTTTGTATATCTGTAACGTGGTAATAGTATCTTCTTGTTTGTGTGAGGATTAAATGAGGTCACATATGGAAAGTGTTTGGTATAAGGGAAAGTTCAGGACGACTAGTACTATGTTTCAAGTGAATACATTTAAATCTATTCCAATCAAACACTATCCGCCTGATTCCTCCTTTTCTTTGATGGTCAGTGGCCAAAAAAAAAAAAAAAAAAAAAAAAGGACTCAGAATTTTCTTAGGAAATGGCTCTCACCCGCCCCCTACAGGGAAACTGTGTCAGTGCAGTCAGGATGGGTTACACACAGTTCAGCGTCCTGTCTTTTTGAGACACTGGCCTGGCNAAAAAAAAAAAAAAAAAAAAGGACTCAGAATTTTCTTAGGAAATGGCTCTCACCCGCCCCCTACAGGGAAACTGTGTCAGTGCAGTCAGGATGGGTTACACACAGTTCAGCGTCCTGTCTTTTTGAGACACTGGCCTGGCATTGGCCTCTCTGTTCCTGAGGTTTGGTACCAAAATGTTGGGGATGGGGAAAAGCCCTTCTGCACACCTCTACACTTGAAAATGCCCAGGGTTGATGAGGAGAGTGCTGAGTGAAAACACAGGTGGTGGGAACTTCCTTCAGCCAGCAGAATAGTGCATTTGGCAATGTCCCGAGACGTTTTTGGTTGCCAAATGGCCGTTGGGGTACCACTTGCATCTAGTGGGGGGAAAGGCCTGAAATGCTGTCTACGATGCATGGACCGCCCGAACAACAAAGAATTATCCAATCCAAAATATCAACAGTGACAAGACTGAGACACTCTGATTTAGAGTCATGTTTTGAGGGATGCTGTTGGTTTTTCGAACATACCATCTCTTTCCCATTATTTCAGATCTGGCTGCTTCTAGCACGATGGTTGGGTAACCTTCCTGCCAATTTCCAAAGATCAAGGTCCTTTTAGCTGTGTCTGTCCTGCAAGATGCTTTCTGATAACATACCATTTAACAAACAAGAAGATAAAACATGTACTACCCTCAGAGATCCGCTGGATCATCAAAAAAGCAAGAGAGTTCCAGAAAAAACTCTATTTCTGCTTTATGGACTGTGCCAAAGCCTTTGACTGTGTGGATCACAATAAACTGTGGAAAATTCTGAAAGAGATGGGAATACCAGAATACCTGACCTGCCTCCTGAGAAATCTGTATGCAGGTCAGGAAGCAACACTTAGAACTGGACATAGAACAACAGACTGGTTCCAAATAGGAAAAGGAGTACGTCAAGGCTGTATACTGTCACCCTACTTATTTAACTTATATGCAGAGTACATCATAAGAAATGCTGGGCTGGATGAAGCACAAGCTGGAATCAAGATTGCTGGGAGAAGTATCAATAATCTCAGATATGCAGATGACACCACTCTTACGGCAGAAAGTGAAGAAGAATTAGAGCCTTTTGATGAAAGTGAAAGAGGAGAGTAAAAAAGTTGGCTTAAAGCTCAATATTCAGAAAACTAAGATCATGGCATCCGGTCCCATCATTTCATGGGAAATAAATAGGGAAACAGTGGAAACAGTGGCTGACTTTATTTTTCTGGGCTCCAAAATCACTGCAGATGGTGATCACAGTGACGAAATTAAAAGACGCTTACTCCTTGGAAGGAAAGTTATGACCAACCTAGACACTATTAAAAAGCAGAGACATTATTTTGCCAACAAAGGTGTAGTCAAGGCTATGGTTTTTCCAGTGGTCACGTACGGATGTGAAAGTTGGACTATAAAGAAAGCTGAGCGCCGAAGAATTTATGCTTTTGAACTGTGGTGTTGGAGAAGACTCTTGAGAGTCCCTTGGACTGCAAGGAAATCCAACCAGTCCATTCTAAAGGAGACCAGTCCTGGGTGTTCATTGGAAGGACTGATGTTGAAGCTGAAACGCCAATACTTTGGCCACCTCATGCGAAGAGCTGACTCATTGGAAAAGACCCTGATGCTGGGAAAGATTGAAGGTAGGAGGAGAAGGTGACGACAGAGGATGAGATGGCTGGATGGCATCACCGACTCAACAGACATGGGTTTGGGTGGACTTCGGGAGTTGGTGATGGACAGGGAGGCCTGGCGTGCTGCAGTTCATGGAGTCACAAAGAGTAGGACACGACTGAGCGACTGAACTGAGCCTCAGAACTGAGCCTCATTCACCCCCATCCACTGAAAAAGCATTATTGCAACATTTCAAACAAAATGAGGTTTTCCAAGTCATGGTATGCCAAGTGCTCTCTCAGTTTGGAGCTGAATTTCTGCTCCTTTAGAAGTGAAATGGCTCTACTACTCTGAGGTTAGCAGCTGGCTCCCAGATCAGTGGTTGGGCAGCTGATTTCACAGGTAGTTGGCAGGCGTAGGAGACCTGAAGCCCGCAGGCTCGTGCTGAGGGGGGTCTTGTGTCCGGAAATTTACTCCCAC
>SJYX01009868.1:167586-221221 GCA_006410675.1 Oreotragus oreotragus
AGGATGCAGGAGTGGGAAGGGCAAGAGAGGGTTCAATTAACTGAAAATGAGAGGCAAGCCTTCACCTCCCGGCAGAAGCCTCGAAAAGCTCCCTGCCTTTCACTCAAAACGGAGATCTGATTTACAAAACACATTCCTAGAAGGCAGTTCGCGCGTAAATCAAAGTCCCAGGTGTAGGGTTTACAAAGTACTGGCGTGTGGGTGAGGTTCTGGGTCTAACTGCTCGGAAGAAGGACGGCCCCCGGGACACAGGTGTTCCTACAGTACTCAGAGGACCGGGAAGAAGCAGGGGGCGCTGGGAGGACTCAGGACGGCTAGGGAAGAAGGGAGGAAAGGAGGAGGTCTCGGAGGGATAAGGACAACAGGAGAAGGGTAAGGACTGGCAGTGAGAGAGCGAGACGGCCTATGTGATCCCCGACAGCCCCTCACGCGCACGCGCAGGACCCTGCACCACCCCCTCGTTCGTGTTTCCGGCCGCTGCTTTCTGCATCCGGGGCACGAAAAGACTCAGGCCTCGGGCGGCAGCCCCTGACCGGAACCGGAAGTGGACCCCGAGCGAAGAGAAGGAAGCCGGTGGCCGACCCGTCAGCAGCCGGCCTCGGTCTCGAGGGGCGGCGCTGCGCTGCTCCCTGCGAGCTGGTGCCGCGGCCAGGCGGGTGGCCGGCCCGAGGGCCCGGCGCCATGAAGCTGTACAGCCTAAGCGTCCTGTATAAAGGCGAGTCCAAGACGGTGCTGCTCAAGGCCGCATACGATGTGTCCTCCTTCAGCTTTTTTCAGAGATCCAGGTGAGCGGGCCCTGGAGGGCGGCGCCCGGACGGGGAGGCCCGGGGTCCGGGTTGGGGACCGCCCGGGAATCGAGGCCCGGGGCTTGGCCTCCCGCATTGGAGCCGGTGGCCTTTTCCTCGGCCTGTAGCCCATTCTGGAATATAGTCCGTAATCAGGGTTTTTCAAATTTTCTATCTTATAAAAATCACCGGGGGGGCTTTTAAAAAGTGCAGATTCCCCTAGGTTCACGCCCAGTTGAGTTCCAGCAATCTGTATCTTAAACCAGCAACTCCCACTTAGTGGTTCTGACCCAGGAGGCTCACGTGCCACACCTTAAGCGCCACGTTTGTAGTATCTGGCTGGGCTTTCCAACAGTTTGGTGTGAGAGTTCCTGGTACACTCTGTCATATTATGGAGGAAGTCACTGAGGCCCCAGGAGATGGATACCAAACCAGCCAGGACTCCAACCCAAATTGTATGCTCTTTACGGCTGGGCTCTAGTGGTACAAAAGGGTTCTACAGTGAAGATTTGGAAGGAAACATGGAGGGTTTAGGGCTTCCAAGCCTTTGGACATTTGCGAGGCACTTTAATGCAATCAAGTGTGTGTTAAAAGTACCACAGCCAGTTAACAGCCTGTTCGTGGGAGGGGTGGCGGTGACTCAGGCACAAAAGGAGAAAGACCCTACTAAGTCTGTGTCTGTGGTCACCCAGTCTCCAGGTCTGGTGGCATCTGGATTCTGTTTTCATTACTTCATTGGGCTGTTTTGTTCTTGATGAAAGTGGCTTGCTGGCGGGATCTCGAACAATTCCTCTTGGTATTTTGTTGAAATTTTCCGCTTCTTTTTGGGTCCGTCTTGGTACTTCGCATTCTCTATCATGACCTCTAGTCTCTGTTCTGTGTTGCTGCTTTTCTGTGATGGAACTTTGGGTGCTAACTTGGTTAACTCTTGATTCTTTTCCTTTCTCTTTCCCCTACCCACATTTACTGACAGTCCTCAGAGATTTCACTTTAGGACTTTCATCTCACTGGTTTTCGGTATCCAGACCAGTTTCGGATGATTAACACAACTGCAGTACTGTAGGGAAATCTCTACAAGTGTCTCTTAAAACAGCACATAATCCAGTTGGGCCCATTGTTTTTCTCATAAGCCCTCCTGTCTTCTGTCCTGCCCACCTCATGATTATCAGAATGCGAACCTCAGACCTTCAAAATGTTTTCTAGCTTTTCTGGCTCTTATACACAGAATGTCACAGTGAATGCAGTTCTTCCTTTGTCTAACTATATTTCTACTCTTAAGCTCTGTCTCTTTTTGGTTTTATTGCAAGGACTTCCTTATTTTCAGACTTTCCTCTAAGGGATTTTTCTGGTCCTGTTCACTCTCTCAGGATAATAATAGCAAGTAATACTATGTGCCAGACATCGTGCTAAGTGCTCATTTAGTCATCACAGCACGTCTCAATATATAGACAAAGCACGGTGCAGTAAGTCCCTTACCAGAGGTCACACATCTCGTAAGTGGTGGAGCTGGGATCCCAGCCAGGGAAGTCCACTCCAGACATGGTGAGTCCTCACTCTGCTGCGTGGCTCTTGGTGTGATCTCTGGAGTGTATGAATCTGCTGGAACCAACTGTGGATTCCACAAATCATGACCCTGCGCTGACAGCCCATTATGTGACATTTCCAGTCAGAGGCTTCTTGTTAACTCTGGTTTCTCCAGCTGGACTGTTGTCACCTGTGACTCTTCCATTCTGGCCACATCTTTTTCTTGGGCCCATGAACCTCCTCCTCTCCCTCAGCCATGGTACAAGCCATTTTCCATTTCCTTGTCTTGGCTGAGCCCTTGCCCTCAATTCCATCCAGAGTGTCCCGGGCCTGTACCATGGATTAGCCCCAGACGACCTGAGGCTAGAGCCAGCATTCACTGAGGATGCCTGTTGCATTGCAGGTTCCAGCATGTGGCAGCTGCCACGACTGACTGTGCATCCGCTAAACAGTTTTTGCCACTTAGGTGTCTCCATCACAGATTTTATTTCTTCCCGCTTCTTGGGACGTAGTGGAGCCTTGAGAACAGGAGCTGGCCTCTGCTTCTCTTCTGTGTCCCAAATCATACCCTGACCAAGATGTTATATTAACTATAACCTGTAGAAGATTCCCCCAGAAGTCTGGAAGTGGGTTGTTTGGGTCTGCTCGGTAGCAAGCAAATGTGGTTTGAGTGGTTGAGATGATGTGTAGTTATCTGTATTCATGATCATCGACAGAGTGTTTATTAGTCCTTCCTAAGGTTGGGAGGGAAGGAGTGAAACCAGGAAGCAATGTCTCCTTAGTATATAAGCTCAGGGGTCACTTTGCATTGTGTTGGGGACAAGGTGACAGGAACAGGTAATATGTGTTGTGTTTCTTAGCGTTCAGGAATTCATGACCTTCACAAGTCAGCTGATTGTGGAGCGCTCAGCAAAAGGCAGCCGAGCTTCTGTGAAAGAACAAGGTAAGAGGACCCATCACCTTGTAAGCACATGCTGACCCAGCCACCCCATCTCAGGTGGCCTAGAGCTCTGTCCACAGGAGGGCTGCCTTGTGATGGAGAGGGCTCCCAGGACCACGATCCTCTCTCTCTTCCCTCCTCCTCCGTTTCCTGTTATGCAAAATTCTATGCCCACTGTTGATATGTCCGTTGCTTGGTTAAGTCACTCCCAAAAGCTTAGACTCACTTACAGTTAGGGTCTGCCTCTCTTGGAGCAGTAAGCAGCCTTCCTGCTTTGTCCTCTTTTGCCTTTGGATTTGTAAACGTCTCAGAAAAGGACCTCCACCCAGCCCTGTTGAGGAACTACTGTATTCTGTGCTGCTTAGTGCTTTTGCCCAGGAACCTGGAGACCCCTTATTTTTCCTCATGACCTTAGTTTTTTTTCTTCATGATTCAAGTTTCCTGTAAGAATTTTTAGGCATTTATTTTAGGGGCATTTGGTTAGCTATGTCATCTCTGAATTCTTTCCAAATGACAAAAAATCATTTCAAGGATTGTGACTGTTTCGCAGAAGCCCTGTACAGGCTGTAACTTTTGATAATTTGATGACTTCAGCACAGTCGTACTTGACACTCCAGCCAGCAGTGGCTCATTTTTTTCTGGATGGGCTTTATCTCTTCCTCCCTCTCCTGCCCTGTCCCCACCGAGGCTCACCACAGAGTGGAGCAGGCTAGGTTACTGTAGTGAGGAAGCCTGGGGCCCTGACATGTAATTTCCTCAAGCCAGGAAATCTTTTACCGAGTTTTTTGTGTATATATGAAAATGGAAGCCACTTAGCTTGTCCACAGTTCCATCGGCTTGGGAGCAGAGCACCTCTGAGGGCTGCAGCTTCCAAGACACAGGGGAGCCTGACCTCGAGCTCAGGGTGGGACTCGAGACGAGCCCTTGGGGCCGTTTCCTGGGATGTTTCTGCGCCACTAGTGATCCTTTGACCCTGGCTTCACGCACTGGGCCTCGGGACTTTCACTCACCCTGAAGCAGGTGTTGTCCACACTGCCCCCAGAGCCCCGACACACGCTGCCCTATGTGCAGGGTTTCACCATAAACCTGGCTCAGAGCCGCATTGCTGACCCAGAAGACAGAAGCCCAGCACTGTATCAGCCAGCGACTTTGGCAGGTGAGAAAGTCTAAAGCCCTCATGCCATCCTCTTGTCTCCTTAGAATATCTATGCCATGTCTACGTGAGAAATGACAGTCTTGCGGGAGTGGTCATTGCTGACAGTGAATACCCATCCCGGGTGGCTTTTACCTTGCTAGAGAAGGTGAGTTTGCAGCTTGGCTGGACCGTACTTGGGCAGACAGGCATGGACTGGGGCCAGGAGTGATGTAAGGGATGAAATAGTGTGTCCAAAATCAGCCTGATATCAGCCTCTTCACTCTAAACCAAGAGACAGTCTGGGAGCCTTCTCATTCCTGTCTGTCTCATCCCGCCCTATCCCGTCCCAAACTGATTTCTGCTTCTCATCCTGCTAGTGTCCCTGGGGCCACCGTGGCTCTCCTTGTCAGCCACAGAGTCCCAGCATCTCCCCTTCCCGGTGGGCCCCTCGGGTCAGCTCTGGCTGTGCTTTCGCCTCCTCTTGCCAGCTCTGCTCCTGCTTCCACCCTGAAAGTCGTGACTTTCAGTTCCTTCTGAGCCACACTAGGCTGCATGTTCTGCCCCATGACCCACCTCCCTTCTTCCCCTCCTCCCCTCTTTGAGGCCATCCCTGCACACACCAGGCTCCTCCCCACCGCCGTGCTTCTACTCAAGGAGTCCCCCTGCTGGCCCATCCTGCAGTTACAGCTGCTCCTTTCCCCAGTGTGGGGCTGGTGCCTCCTCATTCTTCAGTGTGTTTCTTTGTGGTGCGGATGATAAACTCCTCAAAGGCCCTGGCCCCACAGCCTCTAAAACACTCATGCATAAAAGTGCATGAAGTCTGGTGGCTGCTTAAATTCAAAGGATCTGATTACCTTTTTTGAAGAAGGTACCTGATTACCTGTTTTGAAAAATTAAAGGTCCAGTATCCTTTTTCTTGGAAATTCACAACCTGAGAAAAGTGGAAATCTGTAATTTGAACCTCTGATAATTTATCATTCCCATATGAAGTTCATATCAGGCTGGGCATACTTGGATTTTAATTCCAAGAATACTGAGGAAGAAGAAACTTGGACCTAAATTTTCTCCCTTGCCATTAGCCATCCTCCTCTGCCTTCCTGTGTGTCCTGGGGTCCTGAGAGCCTCTTTCAGATGAGCACTGAGATGGGGCTGTTGTTGAGCTCCTCTGTCTTGCAGGTACTAGACGAATTCTCCAAGCAGGTCGACAGGATAGACTGGCCAACTGGATCCCCTGATAGTGTCCAGTACACAGGCCTGGACAGTCAGCTCAGTAGATACCAGGTAAGGCACAAAGCCTGTGAAACAGAAAAGCCAGTGGCCCTGATGGTTTTGACTCTGGGTGATGTGAAGGTTGATGTCCTCCTGAAGATCGCAGGAACCCGCATTAAGACCTGAGCTCCTAGGCAGGCTTTTGCTTTTCCAGTATGTGTTTAAGCAGCCTGTGGTTTTTAACTTCTGAAAGTATATCCAGCTTGCTTGGTTTTGAGCCCTGTTTCCAGGCAGCCACTCCAGTCCTGACGTTTTTATTTTTGCTGCTTTCTTAGAACCCCCGAGAAGCTGACCCCTTGACTAAAGTGCAGGCTGAACTGGATGAGACCAAGATCATCCTGGTAAGTAAGTAAATTAGGGACCGAGTCCAGAAACAGGCAAAAAGATTTGCCAGCAGTCAAGCCCACACAGCTGATGCTTGTTTTAATTATAGTCAAAGCACTTCTGAAAGTGGTGGTGGCCCACCTGTCCCTGTGCATCAGAGGCCTTGAAAGCCAGACACACTCAGAAAACCACTCTGTGGTTCTACCTCCATGGTGCCTGCCTTGGCCTGACCCACAGCCCAGCAGGTTCCTTCTTTTCAGAGTGTGGGTTTCGGTGCAGACTGAGGCTCTCTGACTAAACACGGGTCCTGAGTAGTCAGAAGCAGGCCTGATGCAGAAGAGCGGGAGCCCTGCATTTTACCTGAAATCTAGTTTGCAGGTGCTTGATTTCTGCTTTTGTTCTTAAACTCTGAGCTACCTTTGGCTTTGAAATGAAAGTTAGGAGATGACAGTCTTCAGGCACCTCTTTGTCTTCTGTAGCATTTCTCCAAGTTTCCTAACCAAGCCCTGTCCCTGCCTTCCGCTGCCTCAGAGCCTCAGTCTTGTGAGCAAGCACACAGAGGCAGGGGACACACACGCACTGTCTTTCCTTGTCTCTCCACAGAGCAGATGGGTCTAGGTCACCCAGCTCTTTCTGGCTGCAGTGGTAAAATCTGGATTACTGGTCATGCTGCCTTTTATCCATCCCCTTCATGTCTTGATCCAGTTAACCTTTTATGGTGGAAATCTGAGTTGCTCAGCTGTGTGTAGAGATAAAGAATGTTTTTGCTCATTTCTCATTCTGTGCCATTTCATATGTCCAAACCTAGGGTAATGCCAATTGCCTCTGAGGGCCTTGCAGTTGAAGCAGTGGCCATCTGGGGTGGGAGCAACTGAGCCACTTCCTGATGGCCCTAGTGGTGGGGCTAGGGGCTCTTGTGAGGACCTCCATCCCTCATGTGTTTGGAAAGGGTCTGTCTGCACTAAGTGCAGAGGTGTTCTCACAGAGCTGATAGTCGTGAGATTTAGACACGGTTCCCCTGGGAGAAGCATGACACGGCTGAGCAGTAGGAATATGTCTGTTTAAAGACGGGCACAGGGGACCTCTCCTGGAGTGTGGCTATCTAAGCCTGTGCTTTGGAGGATTTGGGGGCAGTGCTTTATGTCCACTTAGAACCTTCTAGATCCTCCAGGAAGATCACTAGGCCCTGTGTCCTCCACAGGTCTGGTTCACTGTGTCTTGATGCTCACATGTGGGGGAGGAGCCCAAAGGAAGTACTTTGCTGTGACTGAGCTTCATGAGGGACTGGCGTCTGCTCACCTTGTGAACAGAGCAAGGCATTCTTTTGTGTCTTTCCTCTTGTCCAGCACAACACCATGGAGTCTTTGTTAGAACGAGGTGAGAAGCTTGATGACCTGGTATCCAAATCCGAAGTGCTGGGAATACAGTCTAAAGCCTTCTATAAAACGGTGAGTGTGTCCTGGCCGCTCCTGGGCACCCCATCACTCGGCTCTCCCTGCCTCTGGGCTGCTTCCTCCCTCCCCCAACGTCCCCAAGCTGAGGATGAGTCCTCTTCACCCCTGTTGTCTGAGGTATGCCACCTTCCCAGAGAGGTTCCGACGCTTCTGATTTGTTAACTTGGACTGGAGTGTTTTCACCGTTTGGACAGTAGGGATGCTGCATTTGTTTGGTCAGCACACAAGTTTGCTGTCATCATGTGCCTTGGAGGGAGATGCCTGTGGGGTTAGGAGGTACCTGAAGAGGAGGTGAAGGAGAAGGTAACAGAGGCCCCATGAACCAAGTGGGTACCTCTCTGCTCTCTGAAGATATCCTTAGTAAGAAACACCCCCATGGGGTCAGATAACTTTATGGGGAGTCAAGGCTGGAGCGAAGGAAGAGACGTTCTTTATACTCGGCTAAACAACAGGAAATTTCCTTTCTTATCGATAGCATTAATGGAAGGTGGACAGAATAATTTGGGGAGTGTGAACTACTTCTGGACAGCTTCCCTCCGCTTCTCTCTCCTTGGTGCTTCCAGAGCCCCTTGTAAGGCCAACTGGTCCCCTCAGAGCTCCCAGTTCTCCGTGTGCTGAGGTCCACCTCTTTAGCTCTGTTTTGTCTCTCTCAAGGCCCGGAAACAGAACTCGTGCTGTGCAATCATGTGATGGCTGCCAGCAGAGGCCCCTGCACTGGAATGTCACCATCATTCACATCGGAACCACGGACCCCCAGGAAGCAGAGCCACCTCATAACAACCCAAGTGGGACAGACTCAACTTCGGCTTTGGAGCTCCTGGGAGAAACCGAAGGGTGGATGGGGAACTGGGGGTGGGGAATGTTCAAATTCACATGTCTAGTTATTTTTGAAAAGATACTGAGGCCCCTAAATGTGTATTTGGGGGCCAAATGGAACCATAAAGCTCAGTGACTCCGTAGATGCTGCAGGGCTCGTTTCTAGTCCCCTGGGAAGGATGTGGGCCCCTGACTTGTGCAAGGCCCGTGGGGGGTTCAGAGCCAGCTCTTTGTGGATCTTCACATGTTTGAGTATTGTCTGTATACTAACTATTAACACTACAAGGAGCAGGGTGCCCTGACTCCAGGACTGGGGAGGGACAGCCACTGCGGGGCTGCAGTGGGTGTGGGGTCGGGGTGGGGGCTCAAGCCAGTGCTTCCGTGTTGAGAGGAGGCGGCTACTGGACTTCGTAAATTCTGAGACCTAGTTTGCATTCCTGCTGAGGTTGACTGACTTTCTGCGGTACCCATCCAGCAAGCAAGTTTCGTAAAGAACCCTAGAATTGGGGGAAGGGGCGCTTGCCTTTGAGCATCTGTTTGGCTTTGAGCATCTGGATCCAGAGCACGGGTGCTGCACTCTTGTGAATGGTTGTCACTTGCCTTTCTGGTGACAAGACAGACTGTTCTGACAATCACCTGGGACTTATGTCTTAGCAAGTGACCTTCAATGTGGCCATCATTACTAGGCGCCAAGAGAAGATGCCATTCAGCCTAGGGGCCCCCAACATCCACTTGTGGTCTGAGCTGTCCACACTCCAGCCCAGCCCCCAGCAGAAGCGCTGCTGAGCACCCCGCCCCTGGCCCCACCCCCAGCGGCATGAGGCCTGTGGCTCTGAGGCCCAGCCCTAGAAACAGGTGCAGGGAGCAGCCCAGGCCGTAGCCCAGGAGGTTCTGGCTCTTCTCAGCCTTGCTGGTCCCTTGGGCCCTACTGCCATGCTGTAAACCGCCTCCTAGTGCCCTGCTGCGCTTCCTGAGGACACCAGCTCAAGACACACCTTGAAAATCAGTCTCCGTGGACGCCCCTGCTGGAGCGGTATCTGTCAGTGTGGTCTCATCCTCCAGTGTCCTTCCCTGAGCCCTCTGTTGTTGCCCTGTCGAGGAGCCTGACAGGAAGTGCCTGTGGCCTTGAATTCCCTGGCATGGGCCAGAAGTGGGATCTGCGTGGCCTCCGAGGACCCACCCTGTGAAGCTTACCTGCCAGCTGCTCGTTTTCTCTGGGCGCTGTACCACCAGAGGACTTGGCCTGAAAGTAGCCTACCCATGTGAGTTCTGCCATGTCTACCCTTGACAGGTGCAGACCTGGCCTCCTCACTGGTCTCTGAGGTGCCCATGACCACCCCTTGGGGACGCTTGACAGTTGTCTGACTCCTCCCACTTCGGAGGGTACTGGGGTTGGGGGTGTGGGGGGTGGCCAAGATTGGGAAGAGGGTGGCAAGGGTGAGTAGGGCCGGCCAAGACCTCTGCATCCACCCTTCCTCCAGCTCCTCTTGTCTTCTGATGTTAAATCATTTGGCAAAGTGTATTTTAATAACTGCTGCCTAACTTTTCTCTGTGTTCTGTTTGGAAGGTTCCTATCTGGATAAAGTTGTCTTTTGAAATTCCAAAATAGTCCTGTGCTTTGTTTTGGGCTTCCCAGGTGGCACGAGTGGTAAAGAACCCAGCTGCCCATCCAGGAGACCTAAGACGGGTTTGATCCCTGAGTCAGGAAAATCCCCTTGGAGTAGGAAATGGCAACCCACTCCAGTATTCTTGCCTAGAGAATCCCATGGACATAGGAGCCTGGTGGCTTACAGTCCATAATCACAAAAGAGTCAGACACAATTGAAGCAGCTAAGCACACAATGTGCTTTGAGCCACAGGGACCCGTTTGCACGGGAGCCCTGCCCGTCATGCTGTGCCCCTGCCGAGTGTGGGGTTTGCCGTATCCTTGAGGGAGGCAGCCTCTACCTTAATGCCCCCTTTCCCCCTCTCCACCCCCTAGACCTTTCTAGCAGGAAGTAGGGGAGGGAACCCCAGAGTAGAGAGAAGTCCTGCTCTGAGTCCTGTGCCCTGGCCCTCATTGCACCGTGGAAACCACCTGGGAGGCTTCCTCACAGCCACACACCCAGAAACTCCAGGTCTGTCTGCTGGGGTGTGGAGCGTCCTGTGCCCCCGCGGATCCTTGCAGACTGGCAACTCTGGTCCTAGTTTAGGGAATGTCCTCAGCAGGTGGTGGTTAGACTGTGAGTGCTTCTCACCTGTTTCACTGCTGGCCTGGGGCCGACCTGGAGACCCCTGGAATAGGGAGTAGCCTGGGCATTTCCGGCCTTTCCTGCTCAGAGGACCCACCAGGGCATGTGCCCAGGGAGCTTTGCCCAAAGCAGGTGCTCTTTCAAATGACAAATGAAAGGCCTCTCACTGACTTCCCTCTGCCTGTCTTGCCATCCCTGCTGGTGGGGTGGGAGGGTGTGCCAGGGGACAGTTTCAGAGTGCTGGTCCACCTCAGGATTCCTGCAGGATCCCCAGCGGGGGTGGGGTGCCCAGAGGGAGGCCTGGCCTGGAAAGCCGCCTCGGATTACAGCTGATAGGTGAGCAGAGCCCTAGATACTGCGATGGTGGTGATGACTCCGCTCACTGGCTCTGTCCTAGATCCTCTGCACCAAGCTCTCCGATCTGCCCTGGTACTCCCTGAGCAGCCCTCGTGCCCGGCTGCACACCTGAGAGCCCCTGCCAGCCACCACCCACAGGGCCAGGAAGGTAGCCTCCTGGCCCATCGGAAGGTGTCTGCAACCAGATGCCAAGGCTGGGCCAGGGGTCCTGCTGTGCCCTGGTGGACAGAACTGAGCAGGCCTGAGGCAGCACCGCCTCATCGGAAGTCACTTGGGCCCGTTGGGTGGGTGTGTTTGGTGTATCGGATTGTGTGGAAGCCCGTATTTCTGTCCCGAGAAAGCTTAAGGTGTGAGGTACAGACAGGCAGCAGCACCTGGGGACCAGGAATAGAGGGGAGGCTGTCCATCTCAACATGAGGGTGCCTCTGGGGTGTCAGCAGGGCTGCCAGGGACTGCCCAGGAGGGAGGAGGGCACAAGGCCTTTGAGGGGCCAGCGGAGCACAGGCAGGTCCCAACAGCCCTTGCCTGGCAGGGCCTAAACGTGTGCAGCTGTGAAGGAAGATGTTCAGAGAAGCACGCGGCCTTGCATCCGTGTGGCCATGCAGCTGTGTGGCCGCATGGTCAGGAAGCCGTGGAGTTGGGCGGCCATGTGTCTAAGTGGTCAGGCGATCAGACAGGTTGGATGGCCACGCGGTTAGGCAGGCACGCGGCTAGCGCTTGCTCAGCCGGTGCAGGCCAGGAGTGTTCCCAAGGAAGGCCCAGAGGCTTTGTATCCCTGTGGTGTGGGGGTGCAGTGGGTGACTGGGTGCCACGTCCCTCCCTCCATGTCGGGGGTGAGCTGCAGAGGGAAGGCTGGTGGGGAGCGCCTGGCTCTGCCTACCTGGGCCCTCGAGCCCCTCAGTCTGGGCCCACCTGGGAGCCTCTGTACCTGGTATCCCTCATCTCCCAGGACTCAGCTCTGGGCTTCTGCTGCTCAGGTCTCCTCACGGAGCCTCTCCAGGCCATGGCGGTCATCGCCTGCTGGGTCATCTTTGTATCCCAGCAGCCACCACTCTGCTCCTGGTGGCGGTGTCCTATCTGTGTGCTGTCTACACGGCCCGCGTGCAGCCCACAGGACCAGCCCTGGTGGCTGCAAGCAACACGCACAAAGACCAGATAGGTGGAGGGAGAGAACGGACAGGGCAGCAGGGCTGGGGCCCGGAGCTCTTCCCATATAGATCTGCCCTCCTGATCTCATCTTCAGAGACTGCTAAAGTGACTAGAGGCTGGGGGGTCCTAGGACTCAAGGCGTCATTTTTGGTTCCTGTGTCTGGGGCTAACAGAGGCCTTGGGGAAAACAGCGAGCGGGGTGGGAGCAGCTGGCAGAGTTTGACCTGCGGCCTCACGGGGTCCCCACCTGGGCATGCCGACTACCCAGTATGGGCTTGGGAACATCTGGCCTAGGGCTGCTGCAGCCTGTCCAGCCCAGGGCCCACACAGCAGGGGAGGGGCCTGCCTAGAGGGGAGGGGGTCAGCTAGATCCTGGCAGAGAGCACCCAGATACACTTGAAGCAGTTTGTCCTGTTTTCCATTTATTTGCAGTTTCCCGAGACAGAACAAAATAATAATTTTGTACACTTACAAGGCTCAGAAAGAAAAGACAATGAAACTCAGCAAAAAGAGAGAAGAAGAAAGGCCGGCCAGCACCGCGGGCAGCCGACCCTCTGCAGGGCGGGCCGGCCGACGCCGCCACACCGCGGACATCTAGCTAGAAGAGCGGGCGTGGCTTGCTCGTGAGGGGTCATGCAAAAGAACTCTCCCCCAGGAAAAAAAAAAAAAATCCCCAAATTATCCCAGACAGGCTTCCTGGAGAGAACGGGTGAGCAGGGAGAGGAGAGGAGGAGGCCCCAGGAGGCGAGGGCGGCTGGGCCGCACAGTCCACAGCGAACCCTGCCGCTGCCCGAGGCCCAGGGAGCCCTGCAGATGTTCACCCTGTGTCCATGGGTGGGGATGGCTGTCCTGAGCACAGCCGCAGACAGGCAGGCGAGCGTCCACTCTGAGTGTCTGTCCGTGGACAGTCTCCCTTGGAGACCAGCATCCTGTGTCCTGTGCCCCACTCTGGGCCCCTCCCTTGGCTTGTGTGGGGGGAAGATAAAGAAAATCCTTGTTGAAAACAACATGAGTTAAAGGGGCAGATATTGGGGTGGGGGTGCGTCCTGCACCTCTGGGATCATGGCCCCTGACGACCCCCCGAGTATAGCCCAGGAAGCCAGATCATACCTATCCCCATGCCAGGCCAAATGCTTTTGGCTCTCTCTGCCACCACCTGACCACGTGGCCCATCCCAGAGGCTCACCAGAGTGCCCACCGGCACACAGGGGGACCCGCCTCCCCAACCCAGGGTCCCTGTTGCTCGCAGCCCAGTGCAGCCCTCTGCTCCCTGCTGCTCTGGCCAAAACTAAAAGTGCAGCCTCTTCAGCAAACACTTGCCTGGCCCCTGCCTCAACCTGGAAGCCAGAACATCTGACCCCTCTCTCCTTTCTGCCCCATACCCACTTGGGGACGGGGAGAAGGTGGGCAAAGACAGAGAGGTACCCAAGCAGAAGAGAGGCCAGCCCAGGAGGTCCCTTCCTCAGCGGGCTACTGCCAGCACTGTCCTCGCCCATGTCTCCCTCCAGGTGTGAGATCTGAAACGGAGGTGTGCCTCCCTGCAACCCCTCCCCCAGTGCACCTCCCTGGCCCTGACTGGGCCAGAGCTGGATCCCTGAGCCTCCTTGGATGGCTCAGCATCCTCCCAGAGAGGCTGGCCCAGCCTCTGCACTGCTCACCCATGCTGGGAACACCAGGAGCCCACATCCACACCTTCTCAGGGAAGAGAGGAGGGAAGGGAAGTGGGAGGGAAGTCAGCCGTGCTCGGGCCCCCTTGCCACCCCCCCCCAGCCAGATGTGTATAAGAGACAGGGTGAGCAGGGAGAGGAGAGGAGGAGGCCCCAGGAGGCGAGGGCGGCTGGGCCGCACACTGTCCACAGCGAACCCTGCCGCTGCCCGAGGCCCAGGGAGCCCTGCAGATGTTCACCCTGTGTCCATGGGTGGGGATGGCTGTCCTGAGCACAGCCGCAGACAGGCAGGCGAGCGTCCACTCTGAGTGTCTGTCCGTGGACAGTCTCCCTTGGAGACCAGCATCCTGTGTCCTGTGCCCCACTCTGGGCCCCTCCCTTGGCTTGTGTGGGGGGAAGATAAAGAAAATCCTTGTTGAAAACAACATGAGTTAAAGGGGCAGATATTGGGGTGGGGGTGCGTCCTGCACCTCTGGGATCATGGCCCCTGACGACCCCCCGAGTATAGCCCAGGAAGCCAGATCATACCTATCCCCATGCCAGGCCAAATGCTTTTGGCTCTCTCTGCCACCACCTGACCACGTGGCCCATCCCAGAGGCTCACCAGAGTGCCCACCGGCACACAGGGGGACCCGCCTCCCCAACCCAGGGTCCCTGTTGCTCGCAGCCCAGTGCAGCCCTCTGCTCCCTGCTGCTCTGGCCAAAACTAAAAGTGCAGCCTCTTCAGCAAACACTTGCCTGGCCCCTGCCTCAACCTGGAAGCCAGAACATCTGACCCCTCTCTCCTTTCTGCCCCATACCCACTTGGGGACGGGGAGAAGGTGGGCAAAGACAGAGAGGTACCCAAGCAGAAGAGAGGCCAGCCCAGGAGGTCCCTTCCTCAGCGGGCTACTGCCAGCACTGTCCTCGCCCATGTCTCCCTCCAGGTGTGAGATCTGAAACGGAGGTGTGCCTCCCTGCAACCCCTCCCCCAGTGCACCTCCCTGGCCCTGACTGGGCCAGAGCTGGATCCCTGAGCCTCCTTGGATGGCTCAGCATCCTCCCAGAGAGGCTGGCCCAGCCTCTGCACTGCTCACCCATGCTGGGAACACCAGGAGCCCACATCCACACCTTCTCAGGGAAGAGAGGAGGGAAGGGAAGTGGGAGGGAAGTCAGCCGTGCTCGGGCCCCCTTGCCACCCCCCCCAGCCCTCCCCCGACAACACCTGACACTCCTGACAGGAGCCATGCACGGCAGGGAGGATGCAGACTTCTTGGGGTGTGGGCACCGCCTAGCAAACACTGTTCCTCGGGCGCAGGCCCTGGTGGATCAGCTCATTCCCCCGGCCAGTCCCTGGAGGAGGCCAGGAGTGGACAGACACGTGGAGCTTGGGTGGGGTGCGGCCGGGAGGTTCGAAGCCCCACAAATGCCAGTGATTTTTACAGCTTTTTCCCTTGTTTAGTTTTTTTTTTTTTTTTCTGCTTCATCGACGTCAATTTTGTGTGTGTGGTTGTTGTTGTCATCTTGTTTTTAAAAAGAAATCACATCTGGTCTTGGTTTTCTGCAGACACAGGCACCAGGGGAGGAACGAGGCAGACACAAACATGCGACAGGCAGGCCGTGCGCCCGAGGGCAGCTGGGCTCCAAACACCGAGTCTGTCCCGTGGTGAAACCAGCCGCAGCAGCTCTGAAACAGCGGGTGCCAAGATGAGCAGGTCAGCTCTAGGGGCAGCTCTCCGTCTGACCCGGGTTTGGTGGCTGCAAGGTGGGCACCTGCAGGGCTGCCCGGAAAGGGGCCTGGAGACCCTGACCCAGCGCCCCCACTCCCCTAACACCAGGCTTGCGTTATGCCCAGGAACCTCCTGGGCCACCCCTTCCGGCCACCCTTTCCCACCGCCTCCCCCAGGCTGCAGCCCCCCACCCGGGCTGCGGTCCCCTCCCCCAGGGTCTCACCTTCACTGCAGCGGGGCCACGGGCGCCCCCGAGCAGTGGAAGTGCACGTTCTGCCACTTGCCGTCTCGGCGATGCCACACGCGGGTCTCCTCGGACTGGCTGGTGCGGGGCCGGCCCTGCCCGTCGATATACTGCGTGAGGCGGATGTAGGCAATGCAGGCGGCGTCCTCACCGATGACGTGCACGTGCGGGTTCAGGATGGTTGTGTGGATCGGCTTGCTGTTCTTGGCGAGCACTGCAGGCGGGTGGGGGCTTGGCATTGTGCCTGCCCCCACCCAGCCCCTCTACCAGCCCAGCCTCCTCCCCCAAGAGCACCATCTGGCTCCCCTTCCCTGTCCCCGTGTGTCCTCGCCCCTTATCCCTGTGGCTTGGGAGTTTCTGCCACAGAGGGTGGAGCAGTGGCCAGCTAACTCTGAGCACAGAGGGGACAGGGCTTCCCTGGGCCCCTGACTGGGGGTCCGTGGGCTTTCCAGGGGCACCCACCCTCTTACCTGCCCCCTTGCCCCTCACTCACAGTTCTCAAAGTAGAATCTGTGGAAGTCCATCCCTTCAACCAGGTTGCCCAGGGCTTCAGGCTCAAACGAGGTCAGGCCTGGGTCACATATTTTCCTAGGGGGCAGACCCAGGTGAGGAGGGGCCCCTCAGAACTGGGTGCTTCCATCCAGCCCCCTCCCTGTGGGGAAGCCCTCCAGGTCCACACCCCGCTACCCCAGGACAGGACAGGTGCCCCGACTCACGCGTAGGCCTCGAAGTCACCATTGTTGACAGCCTCGATGAGCTGCTCCGTGATCTTGATGATCTCCTGCTTCCGCGCTGCAGGGAGACAGCTGCCCAGTGACCCACGCACCACCTGTGCCCGCCCAGAAGGGTCCGGGCAAAGTACCCCGCCCCCATCCCCATCCCAAGGCTGCCCAGCTCAGACTGCTCCCTTCAAGGCCACCCACGGCTTCCCGGTTTCCAAGTCCAATGAGCTTCCATCTTGTTTGTCTTAAATACAATATCCCTGAATGAGACACATACTGCATCCGTAGCACTGCTGCTGCTGCTGCTGCTGCTAGTCGCTTCAGTCGTGTCCGACTCTGTGAGACCCCATAGATGGCAGCCCACCAGGCTCCCCCGTCCCTGGGATTCTCCAGGCAAGAACACTGGAGTGGGTTGCCATTTCCTTCTCCAATGCAGGAAAGTGAAAAGTGAAAGTGAACTACAGGTCTGGAAAATGCAGGTCAGGGAAGCAAAGCCTGCCACGACCACTCTGCATCCCCAGTCCCCCCAGGCATGTGCCCTGGGCCCTCAGCAGGGGATGACCCTGTGACACTGTGACCAGCCTTCCTGGCTCCTGCCCCCCAGGCATTGCTCTCTAGTCCTCCGTGCACCCAACAGCTCTTGGGGGGTGGGGGACAGGTGTCTACTAGGGGCCGGATCACAAAGCAGGGAGGGGATTGGAGGCTGCAGGGCCAGGCCTCTGTGCGAAGGCCGAAGCAGGGCCCATTGGAAAGCTGAGCATGGGCCTCACCACTTTCTCTCTGTGGAGGCCCACAGACTGCCGGCTGGCCTCCCGCCTCTTCCTGCCTCCACCTGTTTGTGGTCCTAGGCCCCAGGCCAGTCCTCTGGCATAGCTTTTCCATCCTGCACCCTCCACCTGAGGCCCTGGGCCGGCAGCCTTCTCCAGGTTCCTGCCCACTTGACCTCTGGTCCTAGACCGACCCAGTCCCTGGGGTGCTCACCTGGGGGCCCCCCTTTATCTCTTAAACTAACGTTTAGTTCAGGCTACATATTTTAAACACGTGGAAGAAGCACAAAGAATAATATAGCCCACACCCTGCTGGCTCACATCTGAACAATTTTTATATTTGCTTTCGATTTCTTCCAAAGAGAGAAAGGCTTCCACATAAAGACACAGGTGCCTGTGTTCCCCTGAATCTTGTTCTTCACTCCTCTCCCCAAAGAAGTACCATCCTATTAGGTGCTAAACCATGCCTGTGCAGATACATCGACACCCAAAGGCACACAGGAAACACACACATGTGCGTGTGCACACAGCCAAGGACACACCCACACGTGGTGATTCCGTAACGCAGTAACACGCCAGCAGCAAAACCCAGACCCAAGAAGAGCACTGAAGGCGGCACCCCAGTTCTCTGCACAGCCCCTTCCCCGATCACGGCCATGCCCGCCACACATCTGCACACCCTCCCACGGGTGTTGTGTCCCTCTGCTCCCCGCAGTACGTAGGACTACAGGCGCTCTGAAGGGCCACTCCTGTGGATGCACATTCCCACCCGACCAAGCCTAAAGACAGGCGTCTGTTGCTCTCCAGTGTCCAGCTGCCAGTGCAGCTGGGCTCCGCACACGTGTGAGTTGATCCATGGCCTACATCCCCAGAGCGTGGGTTGCCAGCTCCCAAGGGTGCACGTGCCCAAGGCCGCCCCATCAGCACCTTCAGCTGTCTGGGTGTTCCCTTCTCCCAGGCGCTCAGACGGGAAGGGGACAGAGCCCACAGCAGGAGATACTGCGTGTGAGCGGGGGCGTGCCCATGTGTGAGCTGGGAGCCTGGGTTGTGCGGCACTGGCTCTGGACAGTGGCTGCTGGGTGAGCTCTGTGACACCCGAGGGGTCCAGTGCATGCACGCGCATGTGTGTACATGTGCCCCTTCATGCACATGGATGCATACTTGTGTGTGTGTTTGTAGTGCATGTGCACGCCAACCTGCCGGCACACACGTGCTTCCTCGTCTAGAAGAGACCCTCTCTCTGCACTGGCTGTGTTTCTGCTGGCTTCTGTTTGTTTTTCTTTTCCTTACAGAACTCCATGTCTGGACTGTAACAGGGTTTGAGCTTCAGGCTGTCTCTGCAGAACCCAGGCCCCCGCTGGAAGCTGGCCTCCAGGAAGGGGGCCCAGCTGCCCACTGTAACAGGGTTTGAACTTCAGGCTGTCTCTGCAGAACCCAGGCCCCCACTGGAAGCTGGCCTCCAGGAAGGGGGCCCAGCTGCCCTGATGCCCCCGTCCACCTGCAGGGCTCTGTCCCAACACAGACACATTCAGGTGGTCCCTGTCCTCACCTGCTGGATATTTCACACCTCCTTCAGCACACCTACTTCCTCCTACGCTCACCCCATAACACAGCTTCTCCCCTCTCAGGGCTTCCCCCATAGCCTGCCCACCTCTCGGCCCTCTGCCTGGGCATTTCCCAATTCTGAGGGCCCTCTCTCCTCTGGGACCTCATCATCCCTTACTCCCAGTTCATCTGTCATCTTCCTGGAAGTGGCCTCAAGCCTCAGTCTGTGATCTCCCACTGCAGCCCAGCTCTCCCACCAGATGCCACCCCAAGGGCCAGGGCCCCTGGGCTTGTCTGACAGCAGCACCCAGCGCCTGCCCCTCCCATCCCTGCCCCAGGCGGCCAGTCACCCTGGACCCCACTGCCTCCCTCCTGAAGCACCATGTCAGACCCCGGCTCGGGAGTGCACACCTCCCACTGTCAGCTCCAGGCCGTCCTGCTAATCTTGCTAAGGGGATGTCTACACATCCCAACATCCCAGATGCTTGTCAGTCCCCCTCTGGACAGATAGCGTGAGCTGTCTCCCCTCCCAACGTGAGCCCTCAGCCGATAACCTTGCAGCTGGAATTGAGAGACCATTTTTTTTCTGTTTTGTCTCCCCAAGCACTCTGATTTTACGATCACCCTACTGCACCGTGGTAAGTGGGCCAAATTTTCCACTTGATGAGGTAATAGTGAGTATTTTTAAACAAATCGTAATTAAAAATGGAGTTGGAGTAAAAAGAAAGTATTAAGTAAATAGAGCTCTAAGGTCACAGAACACATTGCGAAGTCTGAAGTTCGAGAAATAGCCCCCATGCCCATTCTGCAGATGGGAAAGCTGAGGTTGCACAAGCCCAACCACAGCCCAGGAATGAGCCAGACGCCCCTGACCTGTGGAGGGACTCTGCCCTCTCCTTCCTTGCCATACGGAGCAATCCTGCCTCCCCAGGTGGCACACTACGCAAAGGGACTCCTGGCGGGGGTAAGGGGAGGGCTGGCTATCAAGGACAAGCTGCCTCCACCAGGCAACTCCAGAAACAGAGCTGAGGTGCATGGGAGAGAGTCTGGCATGGGAGAAGTCTCATCCCAGAGTTGAACCAAAGCCCTATCCGCTCTGGCTCTCTTGGGGAGAGCTAACAGGCCAGGGAAGCCCAGACATTAGCAAAAGTTCCAGGAGGACCCTAGTGACCCCATGTGGACCCCAAGCAGCTGCAGGGGCACCAGGATGTCCCTAGCCACACCAGGGGGCAGCTGCACAGGATCAGCCTGGATTGTGCATAATCCCCGATTATGGAGAACTCAGGGCGGGCCAATGGGCACCAACCCACTTACCACTGACAGCTGGCGGGTTGGGTCCCGGAAAGGAGGCTGCCCGTGACCCAGCCCAAAGATGGCCCTCTGCAGCCATGCCTCTGTGCCAGTGGGGGAAGTCCCTGGCCCCAGAACTGGGAAGGGGGGCCACCCCACTCTGGCATTCACCCACGTGGCCCACTGAGTGCCAGAACTCACCCGAAGAGGCCACTCAGAAGTCCCCTCTCCAGGCTGGCCCGACCTGCATCCCTTCACCCAATACCAACACACAGGGAAGCTGGCTGCTGGGAACCCCGGGTGAGAGGGCAGGAGGTAAGAGGGCCCCTCTTTCTGAGGGACACTGATAGGGGCCACCTCTCCCCTCGGTGCCCCCCACCCAGCGCTCTGTCCCTCCCCTGCACCCTGTAGGCCTGGCCACACGTGCCAGGAGTCCAGGCCCCGAGGTCCCCTCTACTCAATCCTGGTCACAGCCCCTTCTGCGGCCCCACCTCGAGTCAGGCTCAGGACAGACCCCCAAAGGGGCAAGCCTGTGCTGTGCCTCCCCTCCCCCACTCCATCAGCCTGTCCTCGGAGCTCCCCACCTGGGCCCAGCAGGCCCCAAAGGTGGGCCATGGCCTTGGACCGGGGTCATATTGCAAGGACCCCTCGGACACAACCCTCCACATCTGCTACCCTCAGCTTCGTTATCTATGAAACTAGGGGCCACGAGGGTCCTGGATTTCGGGACATGGAGGCCTCTAAACTCAAACAAAACCCCACACAACTGGGGACGGGCACAGGCTCCTCTGTGTGCCCACCAGCGAGACTCTGCTCTCTCACCTCTGAGACACATCTCCACTTCCTCTAGCAGAGCCTGAGTTCAGGCCACAACCCCCAACCCCCAGCCTTCCCCTCAGCTCCCAGGGCCTCCCTCCCACCCACCTACCCCCGCCCTGGCCCCCAGGCATGGCTGGCAGGGGTGGGCGGTGGGGGTCAGCACCCCCACAGCCCAGCACTCACCCAGCCTCTCCCCAGCCATGCCTGGCCCCCGGACCCGAAGCAGCCTCGCCTCTGAGAGCCCGGAGTCTCCCCGGAGGAGGCGGTGGCTGCCGTCCTGGGATGTCATCCATCCCTGTAAGCGATACTGGTGAGCAGTCAGCAGACAGGCTGCAGACGGCAGCAGTGGCTCCTCCCTGCTCGGGGAGGCGGCCCAGCCCAGTGCCCGCCCCCAGCCCGCTCCCCAGCCCTAGACTCACTAACCAGGGCTGACCCCACACGGCCCGCGCCCCATCCTCACTACCACTATGGAAGAAATCTGCAGCTCACAGCCCCTGGGAGGGAGGCTCTAGTTCAGGGAAACCTGCCTCCTGCTTCTCTCCCCACAGGTGCGCATCTTTAGCCCAACGGCAGCTTTAGTCCTCCACCCAGAAGCCGACCCCTTCCCAGAGCCAGGGGGTGGCGCACCGCAGCTGGAGGTCTCCACACCTGAGAGCCCCCAGGAGCAGCCAGCAGGGCCACTCAAGGTGCTACTTACACGGGGTGAGTGGGGGGCCTGGGAGAGCCGGAGACGGGCAGGGTGGGGGGCCCTGGGCTTCTGGGGTCCCCGAACCCCTCCTCACCGTGTTCAGGATGTCAGAGATCCTGGGGGCTGGGGTGGAACAGACGAGACGTGAACACGAGGCAGGCGGGGGACACGCAGGAGAGAAAACCTATGGGCTGATGAGCCAAGCCAGAGAGAGTGGGGGGGGACGGAGGGGTCATGAGGGGACAGAGAGGGATGGAGAAGGGATGTGGGGGGTGGAGAGGGACGTGAGGGACAGGGGTGACAGAGAGGGGCGTGGGGGACGAGGAGGGAAGCTTCAGGGATGTTCAGGCAGCTGCACCTGTCTGACCAGGTCGGGGTGGGGAAAGCTGCTGTGGGCGGAGGGTGCCCTCCATAGAAGGGCAGCCTGGCCCGGGAGAGGAGAGAGTAGTCCCACGTGGGACAGGCCCGGGTGGGCACCCCCAGGTGAGACGGGATGGGTGAGTGAAGGAGTGCACAGAACACCCGGCCCCTCTGGAAAACTAGTTCTGCAGGGAGGCCGGGCCCTTTCTTCTTCCTTTAAACCCACAGGCCTCTGGTCGAGAGGGTTTCTATAACAGCTCCTCATGCCTGGATGCCCAGCACAGGGCCCATATGAAGTCAGTGTGACTGACAAGGTCACAACCCATGGCCCAAGGGGCAGGGTACATGGCTGCTCTGGGTGTGGGAGACCCTCAGGGGGTTAGGTCTGGGGCTGGACAGCAGTGCAGGGAGCCGTGTGGGAGGTGGGGATGGGGGAGCCAGGGGAGAGCTGCCTTGCGGAGTTAGCGCGTGCGCCCCATGACGCCCAGCCAGGCCGGACAGTTAGCCAGGCCTCGGCAGCCTGGTCCAGGGGCAGTTGAGGCCGTGCATGGCAGGATGCAGGAGCCACTTGGCAGCAGAGGCAGCAGGCCTGGGGCACTACTTACATGGGGTGGGCAGGGGGCCCTCGGCTTCTGGGGTCCCCGAGCCCCTCCTCACGGAGCTCAGGATGTCAGAGATCCTGGGGGCTGGGGTGGACAGGAGCAGACACGTGAGGAGGCGGCGGGCCAGGCTGGTGGAGAGGAAGCAGGCCTCCCACTCTCTCCCGCCCCAGGGCCTGTCTCAGAACCAAGGAGCCCTGGCCCTGAGACCCCCCCAGGCCAGTGGAGAAGGCCCAGCTTGAGGGGCAGAGGTGCTGGGGAGCTGCGTTGAGGGGCTGTGAGGGGCAGGCTGGTGCCCGAGCTCGGCTGGCCCTTGGCCCTCGAGTGAACCCTCAGAGGAGCTGCTGGCCCCTCCAGGAGACCCCCACAGCAGCAGGGCCCGGCTACTTACATGGGGCGGGCAGGGGGCTAATGGGAGCCGGAGACGGGCAGGGCGGGGAGCCCTCGGCTTCTGGGGTCCCCGAGCCCCTCCTCACAGAGCTCAGGATGTCAGGGACCCTGGGGGCTGGGCAGACAGACGAGACGTGAACACAGGCAGGTGAGCACACGCAGGAGAGACAAGGGGGTGCAGGAGGATGAGAGGAGGCTAAGCTGGAGAATCACACGGTGGGGTCCAGAGCTCCTGGGGTACCGTCACCCCCGTGTGCCCAGGGCTGTGAGATCACAGCAGGTGTGTGAGGAAGACGCAGGACTACGCACAGGGCTGGACCCGGGGCGGGAGGGTTGTGTACAGTGCCTGCCGGGACCAGCAGAGGGCAGGCCTGAGCCCACCGGGGCTTCTCTGTAGGTGATGGATGGCCTAGCTGAGGCTGAGACTCCCCAGGCCCCTGCCCTGTGAGGCCCCTCAGGCATCTGCCGACCGTCTCCCAGCCAGACAGGGGTTGGCATGAGGCTGGCTGGCTGGCCCTCTCCCCTGGGATCCTGCAGTCTCGGGCCATCTCAGGCCCCCGCCCGGTTGGGGCAAGGGCAGACGTGCGAGGACAGGGCCTGGGGGAGGTCTGTGTGACCTCCAAGCTCCATGCCGATGGCTCAGGGCCCACCGTCTGGGGAAACCACACGAATGTCCACTCACTCTGCACCCAGAGGCCAAAGCCTTGTGCTCGCTCACTTCCACTCTAGGGCGGGGGGATACTCAGGACAGGGTCATTGCATCTCCCAAACTGGCAGCGTGGCCACCACCGGCCCAGCGCTCATCTACGCAGAATGTGGCTGAGAGGCAGGCTCCCCAGGCGGGGGCCAGTCACCTGGCCGAGGTAGAATGCAGACCAGATCCCCTCCCTGGGGCAGCTGAGAAAGCTGAGGGTGGAAGAGGGGCGCCAGGGTGAGCACACAGTGCCCGGCACCCTGGGGCACTGGTGCCAGACAGAGCCTGAGCCAGCTTGGCCTGGGATCCCTGAGTGGGGAACGGGGAGCACGTCTCTGCAACCTGCCCCCCAACAGTGAGCCCAGGAAATGCCCCTTGATGCCCATCCATGTATCAACTGCCAGCTGGGTAGGCACAGGTTTAAGGACCTTTGAGAGAAGAAACAGCAAATTCAACCATGGAAACTGGGTGCACAGCCCCCAGAACAACCTGGGGGCCCATGCAGAGAACCATCCCATCCAGGGCAGTGGCTTCCACGCTGGTCAGGGCGCCCAGGTCCGCCAGGCTCTGCTTGGATACTCTGCTGAGACCGCTCAGTGCCAGTCTGTACCCAGCCTCGGATGGGGCTATAGGCCTGAGCAAGTCAGCCCCTCATCGCAGGACGTGGCCTTTGCTGTCCCAGCTCCCCACCTGCCAGTGGCCTGCCCACCAGCCCCGCAGGCGGGGAGGTTGGATACCTTTTGTGTCTTCATCCTCTATGGTGGTGTGGGTGCTGTCGGATGACTCCTGGGGAGACACGGGGAGGCAGCAGGTCAGGACACGGCCTCTGCCCCCACGGGGCCCAGGCCCCAACCCCAGAAGCCCACAGGCAGCAATGGAGCTTCACGCCAGACCCAGGGGTCACCCATTTCTAGGCTGGGCCACCCATATCCCCAACAGCTGAGAACCCCATCTTCTCCTTCTGCCAATGAGACACACCCAGAGGAAAGATCAGCATGCTCAGAAGACACTTTTTAAGTGTCTTTAAGATAAAAACTGTTTTGGGGTGTTTTTTTTTTGAAATTCCAAGACGCCTGGGGAAGTAGGAAAGCATCCACAGCCTGCCCACTTTGGCAGACAGGGTGGAAGCTTCCAGCAGATCCTCGGGAAACTTGACCTGGCCCGGTCAGAGTGCAGCAGCACCATACCTCCTCCCCAGGCCTGGGCCATCCAGCCAGGCCTGGCTTTACCTCTCAGGTGGCCTGAAGGGCAGAGAAGTAGCCCCAGCACCTCCTCCTACTGCCCTTCAAATACAAAACCAGATACCCTCCACCTGTGACCGAGTTCCCAGAAAGCCTGCTTGCTTCTCAGAAGGACCATCTTAACAGGGTTCCCAAGGAACCTCCCCCCACCACAACCCCCTTACTAGACACTGCTCTGGGCCCTGGGCCAGAAATGGGGCATCGAAAGGTTGTAAGATCAGGGCCCACATCACAGAATGTTGTCTCAAGGCCCCTTGCAGGAAAAGCAGGGCCCTCACCCCAGACACCGGGTCCCAGGAACACCTATCCCTGGCCTGAGTCACAGTGGATGCCCAGGCTCTTCCTAGCACCTCGAGGCTGGGTCAGCCCAGACGCAGTGGCCCACAGCACCCCTGTCCTGGTCTGTGGCCAGGATGTGTGGGGACCCTTTGAGGATCTCAGGCCCAGGTGGGAGTCTGGGTGGGGGTAAGGTAGTGAGGTCCCAGAAATGCAGCTGGGCTGCCCACCCAGCTCTCCCACCACCCCAGAAAGCCAGCCCCTTCCCTGGCCGCAGGGTGAAAATGCTGATGGGATGGGAGCTGATGCCAGAGCAGAGGAAGAGCAAGGAAGAGGTCAGCTCAGCGGGAAGCACTGGGCGTGGTGGGCAGAGGCGAGCAATGGGTGAGGGCAGGAGGGTCTGTGCTGCACCCCTCCTCCTGGCCCCACACTGGGGGGCACGCAGGGCAGCCCCCATTGGCCCTTCTCCCCTGGAACTCCCAGCCCTTGGCCGCACGCCGTGAAGGACACCTGGGCTCTTTCTGGCACCCTGAGCCTCTGAGGTGGGCCCTGCCTTCGGCTGCTCCTGACCAGGCTGGGCCTGGCCACCCCCAGGGCAGGATGCAGAGGGTCTGGGAAGCGGACCCTGCTCAGGATGGGAGGAAGCCCAGGCTGCTGTGTCTGCCGGGGACTTGGTACAACCGTGCCTCCAAGGGCGGCACCTGGGGCTTTTCCCCAAAGGAGCAGCCCGTGGACCTGGGGGCTCTCTCCTGCCTCGAGGGGGGTGGGTCACAGTACACCTGTCTCAGCACAAATGCTTCCCCAGGGTCAATATCCCAGACCTTCCCCAGGGCCAGGGGTCTGCCTCCTGGCTGAGCAGACGCCCCCGAGAGCGTGGCGAGGAAAGCGCAGTACCTTGATCCCGTCCACTGGGTTATGAATGACGGTGGTTTGAGGCTCCTACAGAAGAAGGAAGCACAGAGGAAGGAAAGAGTGCAGTGAGAAGAGGAGGAGAGCAGAGGCCCCCGGGCAGGAGCCTGGGAGAGAAGAGGAGAGGGCGGCAGCAGAGCAGGATGGAGGCAGATGGCCAGCAGGGAGCGGAGCAGCTGGAGAGGGACCTGGGGCGATGCGAATGGAGCGAGCGGACCAGCCCGGGGCCTCGAGGGCACCAGCGACTGGAGGCCGATAGAGAGAGTGGGGCTGAGGGCGGGGGTGAGAAGCCGCATACTGGGGTCCCTGCCTCGGGCACTCTGCCCTCTCCCTTTGCTGCCAGACCTCCTGCCCGCCACGGGCAGGGCACAGGTTTGCAGATGTCATGGAGTGGGGGTGGCACATGGGATGGACGGGTCCAAGATGGGGCTGGCTGCAAGGCCGGCGTGTGGGACCCTCCCCTCCTGGGCCAAGGCCACCCCCAACACCTGCACTCGCTGTGGATGTCCGTTTGGCAAATCTAGCCTCCCCATGGGTAGTCCAGGGCTCACTCCCAGTAGCAGGGCCTGAGGCCCGTGGGGACACCAAGTGTACTTTCAGCAAACCCAGGACCTGTGGACCAGCAAANGATTGCCTGCTCTACATGAGACCTGTCTCTTATACACATCTTCCCAGGGCCTCCCTCCCACCCACCTACCCCCGCCCTGGCCCCCAGGCATGGCTGGCAGGGGTGGGCGGTGGGGGTCAGCACCCCCACAGCCCAGCACTCACCCAGCCTCTCCCCAGCCATGCCTGGCCCCCGGACCCGAAGCAGCCTCGCCTCTGAGAGCCCGGAGTCTCCCCGGAGGAGGCGGTGGCTGCCGTCCTGGGATGTCATCCATCCCTGTAAGCGATACTGGTGAGCAGTCAGCAGACAGGCTGCAGACGGCAGCAGTGGCTCCTCCCCGCTCGGGGAGGCGGCCCAGCCCAGTGCCCGCCCCCAGCCCGCTCCCCAGCCCTAGACTCACTAACCAGGGCTGACCCCACACGGCCCGCGCCCCATCCTCACTACCACTATGGAAGAAATCTGCAGCTCACAGCCCCTGGGAGGGAGGCTCTAGTTCAGGGAAACCTGCCTCCTGCTTCTCTCCCCACAGGTGCGCATCTTTAGCCCAACGGCAGCTTTAGTCCTCCACCCAGAAGCCGACCCCTTCCCAGAGCCAGGGGGTGGCGCACCGCAGCTGGAGGTCTCCACACCTGAGAGCCCCCAGGAGCAGCCAGCAGGGCCACTCAAGGTGCTACTTACACGGGGTGAGTGGGGGGCCTGGGAGAGCCGGAGACGGGCAGGGTGGGGGGCCCTGGGCTTCTGGGGTCCCCGAACCCCTCCTCACCGTGTTCAGGATGTCAGAGATCCTGGGGGCTGGGGTGGAACAGACGAGACGTGAACACGAGGCAGGCGGGGGACACGCAGGAGAGAAAACCTATGGGCTGATGAGCCAAGCCAGAGAGAGTGGGGGGGGACGGAGGGGTCATGAGGGGACAGAGAGGGATGGAGAAGGGATGTGGGGGGTGGAGAGGGACGTGAGGGACAGGGGTGACAGAGAGGGGCGTGGGGGACGAGGAGGGAAGCTTCAGGGATGTTCAGGCAGCTGCACCTGTCTGACCAGGTCGGGGTGGGGAAAGCTGCTGTGGGCGGAGGGTGCCCTCCATAGAAGGGCAGCCTGGCCCGGGAGAGGAGAGAGTAGTCCCACGTGGGACAGGCCCGGGTGGGCACCCCCAGGTGAGACGGGATGGGTGAGTGAAGGAGTGCACAGAACACCCGGCCCCTCTGGAAAACTAGTTCTGCAGGGAGGCCGGGCCCTTTCTTCTTCCTTTAAACCCACAGGCCTCTGGTCGAGAGGGTTTCTATAACAGCTCCTCATGCCTGGATGCCCAGCACAGGGCCCATATGAAGTCAGTGTGACTGACAAGGTCACAACCCATGGCCCAAGGGGCAGGGTACATGGCTGCTCTGGGTGTGGGAGACCCTCAGGGGGTTAGGTCTGGGGCTGGACAGCAGTGCAGGGAGCCGTGTGGGAGGTGGGGATGGGGGAGCCAGGGGAGAGCTGCCTTGCGGAGTTAGCGCGTGCGCCCCATGACGCCCAGCCAGGCCGGACAGTTAGCCAGGCCTCGGCAGCCTGGTCCAGGGGCAGTTGAGGCCGTGCATGGCAGGATGCAGGAGCCACTTGGCAGCAGAGGCAGCAGGCCTGGGGCACTACTTACATGGGGTGGGCAGGGGGCCCTCGGCTTCTGGGGTCCCCGAGCCCCTCCTCACGGAGCTCAGGATGTCAGAGATCCTGGGGGCTGGGGTGGACAGGAGCAGACACGTGAGGAGGCGGCGGGCCAGGCTGGTGGAGAGGAAGCAGGCCTCCCACTCTCTCCCGCCCCAGGGCCTGTCTCAGAACCAAGGAGCNATGGGGTGGGCAGGGGGCCCTCGGCTTCTGGGGTCCCCGAGCCCCTCCTCACGGAGCTCAGGATGTCAGAGATCCTGGGGGCTGGGGTGGACAGGAGCAGACACGTGAGGAGGCGGCGGGCCAGGCTGGTGGAGAGGAAGCAGGCCTCCCACTCTCTCCCGCCCCAGGGCCTGTCTCAGAACCAAGGAGCCCTGGCCCTGAGAGCCCCCCAGGCCAGTGGAGAAGGCCCAGCTTGAGGGGCAGAGGTGCTGGGGAGCTGCGTTGAGGGGCTGTGAGGGGCAGGCTGGTGCCCGAGCTCGGCTGGCCCTTGGCCCTCGAGTGAACCCTCAGAGGAGCTGCTGGCCCCTCCAGGAGACCCCCACAGCAGCAGGGCCCGGCTACTTACATGGGGCGGGCAGGGGGCTAATGGGAGCCGGAGACGGGCAGGGCGGGGAGCCCTCGGCTTCTGGGGTCCCCGAGCCCCTCCTCACAGAGCTCAGGATGTCAGGGACCCTGGGGGCTGGGCAGACAGACGAGACGTGAACACAGGCAGGTGAGCACACGCAGGAGAGACAAGGGGGTGCAGGAGGATGAGAGGAGGCTAAGCTGGAGAATCACACGGTGGGGTCCAGAGCTCCTGGGGTACCGTCACCCCCGTGTGCCCAGGGCTGTGAGATCACAGCAGGTGTGTGAGGAAGACGCAGGACTACGCACAGGGCTGGACCCGGGGCGGGAGGGTTGTGTACAGTGCCTGCCGGGACCAGCAGAGGGCAGGCCTGAGCCCACCGGGGCTTCTCTGTAGGTGATGGATGGCCTAGCTGAGGCTGAGACTCCCCAGGCCCCTGCCCTGTGAGGCCCCTCAGGCATCTGCCGACCGTCTCCCAGCCAGACAGGGGTTGGCATGAGGCTGGCTGGCTGGCCCTCTCCCCTGGGATCCTGCAGTCTCGGGCCATCTCAGGCCCCCGCCCGGTTGGGGCAAGGGCAGACGTGCGAGGACAGGGCCTGGGGGAGGTCTGTGTGACCTCCAAGCTCCATGCCGATGGCTCAGGGCCCACCGTCTGGGGAAACCACACGAATGTCCACTCACTCTGCACCCAGAGGCCAAAGCCTTGTGCTCGCTCACTTCCACTCTAGGGCGGGGGGATACTCAGGACAGGGTCATTGCATCTCCCAAACTGGCAGCGTGGCCACCACCGGCCCAGCGCTCATCTACGCAGAATGTGGCTGAGAGGCAGGCTCCCCAGGCGGGGGCCAGTCACCTGGCCGAGGTAGAATGCAGACCAGATCCCCTCCCTGGGGCAGCTGAGAAAGCTGAGGGTGGAAGAGGGGCGCCAGGGTGAGCACACAGTGCCCGGCACCCTGGGGCACTGGTGCCAGACAGAGCCTGAGCCAGCTTGGCCTGGGATCCCTGAGTGGGGAACGGGGAGCACGTCTCTGCAACCTGCCCCCCAACAGTGAGCCCAGGAAATGCCCCTTGATGCCCATCCATGTATCAACTGCCAGCTGGGTAGGCACAGGTTTAAGGACCTTTGAGAGAAGAAACAGCAAATTCAACCATGGAAACTGGGTGCACAGCCCCCAGAACAACCTGGGGGCCCATGCAGAGAACCATCCCATCCAGGGCAGTGGCTTCCACGCTGGTCAGGGCGCCCAGGTCCGCCAGGCTCTGCTTGGATACTCTGCTGAGACCGCTCAGTGCCAGTCTGTACCCAGCCTCGGATGGGGCTATAGGCCTGAGCAAGTCAGCCCCTCATCGCAGGACGTGGCCTTTGCTGTCCCAGCTCCCCACCTGCCAGTGGCCTGCCCACCAGCCCCGCAGGCGGGGAGGTTGGATACCTTTTGTGTCTTCATCCTCTATGGTGGTGTGGGTGCTGTCGGATGACTCCTGGGGAGACACGGGGAGGCAGCAGGTCAGGACACGGCCTCTGCCCCCACGGGGCCCAGGCCCCAACCCCAGAAGCCCACAGGCAGCAATGGAGCTTCACGCCAGACCCAGGGGTCACCCATTTCTAGGCTGGGCCACCCATNGAGAAGGGATGTGGGGGGTGGAGAGGGACGTGAGGGACAGGGGTGACAGAGAGGGGCGTGGGGGACGAGGAGGGAAGCTTCAGGGATGTTCAGGCAGCTGCACCTGTCTGACCAGGTCGGGGTGGGGAAAGCTGCTGTGGGCGGAGGGTGCCCTCCATAGAAGGGCAGCCTGGCCCGGGAGAGGAGAGAGTAGTCCCACGTGGGACAGGCCCGGGTGGGCACCCCCAGGTGAGACGGGATGGGTGAGTGAAGGAGTGCACAGAACACCCGGCCCCTCTGGAAAACTAGTTCTGCAGGGAGGCCGGGCCCTTTCTTCTTCCTTTAAACCCACAGGCCTCTGGTCGAGAGGGTTTCTATAACAGCTCCTCATGCCTGGATGCCCAGCACAGGGCCCATATGAAGTCAGTGTGACTGACAAGGTCACAACCCATGGCCCAAGGGGCAGGGTACATGGCTGCTCTGGGTGTGGGAGACCCTCAGGGGGTTAGGTCTGGGGCTGGACAGCAGTGCAGGGAGCCGTGTGGGAGGTGGGGATGGGGGAGCCAGGGGAGAGCTGCCTTGCGGAGTTAGCGCGTGCGCCCCATGACGCCCAGCCAGGCCGGACAGTTAGCCAGGCCTCGGCAGCCTGGTCCAGGGGCAGTTGAGGCCGTGCATGGCAGGATGCAGGAGCCACTTGGCAGCAGAGGCAGCAGGCCTGGGGCACTACTTACATGGGGTGGGCAGGGGGCCCTCGGCTTCTGGGGTCCCCGAGCCCCTCCTCACGGAGCTCAGGATGTCAGAGATCCTGGGGGCTGGGGTGGACAGGAGCAGACACGTGAGGAGGCGGCGGGCCAGGCTGGTGGAGAGGAAGCAGGCCTCCCACTCTCTCCCGCCCCAGGGCCTGTCTCAGAACCAAGGAGCCCTGGCCCTGAGACCCCCCCAGGCCAGTGGAGAAGGCCCAGCTTGAGGGGCAGAGGTGCTGGGGAGCTGCGTTGAGGGGCTGTGAGGGGCAGGCTGGTGCCCGAGCTCGGCTGGCCCTTGGCCCTCGAGTGAACCCTCAGAGGAGCTGCTGGCCCCTCCAGGAGACCCCCACAGCAGCAGGGCCCGGCTACTTACATGGGGCGGGCAGGGGGCTAATGGGAGCCGGAGACGGGCAGGGCGGGGAGCCCTCGGCTTCTGGGGTCCCCGAGCCCCTCCTCACAGAGCTCAGGATGTCAGGGACCCTGGGGGCTGGGCAGACAGACGAGACGTGAACACAGGCAGGTGAGCACACGCAGGAGAGACAAGGGGGTGCAGGAGGATGAGAGGAGGCTAAGCTGGAGAATCACACGGTGGGGTCCAGAGCTCCTGGGGTACCGTCACCCCCGTGTGCCCAGGGCTGTGAGATCACAGCAGGTGTGTGAGGAAGACGCAGGACTACGCACAGGGCTGGACCCGGGGCGGGAGGGTTGTGTACAGTGCCTGCCGGGACCAGCAGAGGGCAGGCCTGAGCCCACCGGGGCTTCTCTGCAGGTGATGGATGGCCTAGCTGAGGCTGAGACTCCCCCGGCCCCTGCCCTGTGAGGCCCCTCAGGCATCTGCCGACCGTCTCCCAGCCAGACAGGGGTTGGCATGAGGCTGGCTGGCTGGCCCTCTCCCCTGGGATCCTGCAGTCTCGGGCCATCTCAGGCCCCCGCCCGGTTGGGGCAAGGGCAGACGTGCGAGGACAGGGCCTGGGGGAGGTCTGTGTGACCTCCAAGCTCCATGCCGATGGCTCAGGGCCCACCGTCTGGGGAAACCACACGAATGTCCACTCACTCTGCACCCAGAGGCCAAAGCCTTGTGCTCGCTCACTTCCACTCTAGGGCGGGGGGATACTCAGGACAGGGTCATTGCATCTCCCAAACTGGCAGCGTGGCCACCACCGGCCCAGCGCTCATCTACGCAGAATGTGGCTGAGAGGCAGGCTCCCCAGGCGGGGGCCAGTCACCTGGCCGAGGTAGAATGCAGACCAGATCCCCTCCCTGGGGCAGCTGAGAAAGCTGAGGGTGGAAGAGGGGCGCCAGGGTGAGCACACAGTGCCCGGCACCCTGGGGCACTGGTGCCAGACAGAGCCTGAGCCAGCTTGGCCTGGGATCCCTGAGTGGGGAACGGGGAGCACGTCTCTGCAACCTGCCCCCCAACAGTGAGCCCAGGAAATGCCCCTTGATGCCCATCCATGTATCAACTGCCAGCTGGGTAGGCACAGGTTTAAGGACCTTTGAGAGAAGAAACAGCAAATTCAACCATGGAAACTGGGTGCACAGCCCCCAGAACAACCTGGGGGCCCATGCAGAGAACCATCCCATCCAGGGCAGTGGCTTCCACGCTGGTCAGGGCGCCCAGGTCCGCCAGGCTCTGCTTGGATACTCTGCTGAGACCGCTCAGTGCCAGTCTGTACCCAGCCTCGGATGGGGCTATAGGCCTGAGCAAGTCAGCCCCTCATCGCAGGACGTGGCCTTTGCTGTCCCAGCTCCCCACCTGCCAGTGGCCTGCCCACCAGCCCCGCAGGCGGGGAGGTTGGATACCTTTTGTGTCTTCATCCTCTATGGTGGTGTGGGTGCTGTCGGATGACTCCTGGGGAGACACGGGGAGGCAGCAGGTCAGGACATGGCCTCTGCCCCCACGGGGCCCAGGCCCCAACCCCAGAAGCCCACAGGCAGCAATGGAGCTTCACGCCAGACCCAGGGGTCACCCATTTCTAGGCTGGGCCACCCACATCCCCAACAGCTGAGAACCCCATCTTCTCCTTCTGCCAATGAGACACACCCAGAGGAAAGATTAGCATGCTCAGAAGACACTTTTTAAGTGTCTTTAAGATAAAAACTGTTTTGGGGTGTTTTTTTTTTGAAATTCCAAGACGCCTGGGGAAGTAGGAAAGCATCCACAGCCTGCCCACTTTGGCAGACAGGGTGGAAGCTTCCAGCAGATCCTCGGGAAACTTGACCTGGCCCGGTCAGAGTGCAGCAGCACCATACCTCCTCCCCAGGCCTGGGCCATCCAGCCAGGCCTGGCTTTACCTCTCAGGTGGCCTGAAGGGCAGAGAGGTAGCCCCAGCACCTCCTCCTACTGCCCTTCAAATACAAAACCAGATACCCTCCACCTGTGACCGAGTTCCCAGAAAGCCTGCTTGCTTCTCAGAAGGAACATCTTAACAGGGTTCCCAAGGAACCTCCCCCCGCCACAACCCCCTTACTAGACACTGCTCTGGGCCCTGGGCCAGAAATGGGGCATCGAAACGTTGTAAGATCAGGGCCCACATCACAGAATGTTGTCTCAAGGCCCCTTGCAGGAAAAGCAGGGCCCTCACCCCAGACACCGGGTCCCAGGAACACCTATCCCTGGCCTGAGTCACAGTGGATGCCCAGGCTCTTCCTAGCACCTCGAGGCTGGGTCAGCCCAGACGCAGTGGCCCACAGCACCCCTGTCCTGGTCTGTGGCCAGGATGTGTGGGGACCCTTTGAGGATCTCAGGCCCAGGTGGGAGTCTGGGTGGGGGTAAGGTAGTGAGGTCCCAGAAATGCAGCTGGGCTGCCCACCCAGCTCTCCCACCACCCCAGAAAGCCAGCCCCTTCCCTGGCCGCAGGGTGAAAATGCTGATGGGATGGGAGCTGATGCCAGAGCAGAGGAAGAGCAAGGAAGGGCTCAGCTCAGCGGGAAGCACTGGGCGTGGTGGGCAGAGGCGAGCAATGGGTGAGGGCAGGAGGGTCTGTGCTGCACCCCTCCTCCTGGCCCCACACTGGGGGGCACGCAGGGCAGCCCCCATTGGCCCTTCTCCCCTGGAACTCCCAGCCCTTGGCCGCACGCCGTGAAGGACACCTGGGCTCTTTCTGGCACCCTGAGCCTCTGAGGTGGGCCCTGCCTTCGGCTGCTCCTGACCAGGCTGGGCCTGGCCACCCCCAGGGCAGGATGCAGAGGGTCTGGGAAGCGGACCCTGCTCAGGATGGGAGGAAGCCCAGGCTGCTGTGTCTGCCAGGGACTTGGTACAACCATGCCTCCAAGGGCGGCACCTGGGGCTTTTCCCCAAAGGAGCAGCCCGTGGACCTGGGGGCTCTCTCCTGCCTCGAGGGGGGTGGGTCACAGTACACCTGTCTCAGCACAAATGCTTCCCCAGGGTCAATATCCCAGACCTTCCCCAGGGCCAGGGGTCTGCCTCCTGGCTGAGCAGACGCCCCCGAGAGCGTGGCGAGGAAAGCGCAGTACCTTGATCCCGTCCACTGGGTTATGAATGACGGTGGTTTGAGGCTCCTACAGAAGAAGGAAGCACAGAGGAAGGAAAGAGTGCAGTGAGAAGAGGAGGAGAGCAGAGGCCCCCGGGCAGGAGCCTGGGAGAGAAGAGGAGAGGGCGGCAGCAGAGCAGGATGGAGGCAGATGGCCAGCAGGGAGCGGAGCAGCTGGAGAGGGACCTGGGGCGATGCGAATGGAGCGAGCGGACCAGCCCGGGGCCTCGAGGGCACCAGCGACTGGAGGCCGATAGAGAGAGTGGGGCTGAGGGCGGGGGTGAGAAGCCGCATACTGGGGTCCCTGCCTCGGGCACTCTGCCCTCTCCCTTTGCTGCCAGACCTCCTGCCCGCCACGGGCAGGGCACAGGTTTGCAGATGTCATGGAGTGGGGGTGGCACATGGGATGGACGGGTCCAAGATGGGGCTGGCTGCAAGGCCGGCGTGTGGGACCCTCCCCTCCTGGGCCAAGGCCACCCCCAACACCTGCACTCGCTGTGGATGTCCGTTTGGCAAATCTAGCCTCCCCATGGGTAGTCCAGGGCTCACTCCCAGTAGCAGGGCCTGAGGCCCGTGGGGACACCAAGTGTACTTTCAGCAAACCCAGGACCTGTGGACCAGCAAACCGCACCCTCCTAGGATTGCCTGCTCTACATGAGACACCACAGGCACACAGCAGCCTGGGCAGGAGGGCCGAGCTGCTGGCCACAGTGCTGCACCACCGGCTCCGTCCCCTGGACAGGACCCTCCAGATGAAGGCTGGAGCTGGTGGGTCCCTGTGATCTCATGTCTGCCACCCCTCCCCATCAGGGGAGCCCCTGAACCCTCCGGGCAGCCACAGGCCAGCACAGCCGTAGAAGCGTGTCTCCCTGTACCCACCTCGGCCCTGTAGGACATGGACTCTGATGGGGAACACCGTGGCCGCCACTGCCCTAGACCCAGCTGCCACTGCTAGGCTGTCACCAGGGAAAGCCAAGGGGTCTCCGCCTCCCTCCAGACCACCGGCTGGGCTCTGAAGCTAAAGCCAGGCTCATCCATTCTCCCTAGGGAGAAACCAAAACCTGCCCTTCCCAGACAGTGCACCCCTGCAGCACCCAGGGGAGGGGCTGGCAGTCTGTCCCCACTCCCAGCCTGAACCACACCCCCTGCAGAGCCAGCCCCGCTGAGTTCCCGGCCAGCCTCCTGAGAGCAGAGGAACTGAGGTTGGTGCCTGGACCCTGGGTCTCAGTCTCACCAGACCCCTGATGGTTCCCACTGCTGACCACAAGTCAGCAGAGGCCTGTCCACTGCACCCGATGGGTTCCCTGGCACTGCATGAACTGGGGTCTTCCCTCACCCCCCACATCCCAGGGCAGAGGGGCTAGTAAGGCTAGGTGCTGTCTGTCAAGAAACAGGCTGGGAGCCAGACCCTGGCTTTACCCCAGGCCTCCTGACAGTGGCCACCACACAGCCAGGGTACAGGAGAGGATGGCCAGGAAGTAGGGGCAGAGGTCCAGTACCAAGGCGGCTGGAGGAAGCGTCCCCTTGGGGCTGGTGGCAGCTGCACTGTTTTTGGTGCTATTCGTCTGGGGCTGCAGAGAGAGGAAGAGAGGCCATTAGGGAGAGAATGAGGGCTCATACCCCTTCCTCAAGACGGGGGAGGCCCAGAGGAGCTCTGGGGACTGGGCCACGCAGCAGGATGGGGCAGGGGCCAACCACTGCCCCCTGGGCCAAGCCAGTGCCTCACCTTAACTCCGTCTGCTTTCTTGTTGAGTAAACTCTTGGCTGCTGCATTAGAGAAAACAGACATGGTGAGTGAGGGGCCTGGCTCCCACTGCAGCCCACCCCCTTGGCATGAGGCAACCTTGGGTGCCTGCAAGGAGCCCAGGTCCCCAAGATTGAGTGAGCGGGCCATCCCAGGTCCCAAGGCAGGGAGACTTCTGCCACCTGGGGCCTGCTGGGGACAGAGCAGGTCTGTGCCCAGTGCTGAGCAGGGCCACCCTGCGGGCGGCCTGGCCAGGGTGGCCTGAGGATCCTTGTCCCCAGGACAGAGGCTTCCCCCAGCCCTTCCCCATGACCTTGGAGGAAAACAAGGCTTCTCCTCCCACCTGAGACCACAGCTTCCAGGCAGGCAGCACGTGGGATCCCCCAAAAGGAGGGCAGGGCACTGCCCTCACCCCAGATGAGAACACAGGACAGGGCAGCAGGTTGGGGTGGTGGGCACCTCCCAGTGATTCTCCATGTTCTTAGGCAGGGATAAGTGGGCTCTAGCTGGCCACCCACATAGGGAGGGACTTGTCCCAAGCCCAGGTGCCTGCCTGCTCTCAGCCCCCCAGACCCCCTCCCGCAGCAGACAGCACTCGGAGCTCTGCCCCCATGACCAGGCCCCAGGCCATGCCTCTCGGTTCAGAGCACGCACACACGAGGCAGCCTCACTCTCCCTCCTAGCCCCACTGGCAACCCTGGCCTTGGGCCACTTCTTGGCCTTGCTCTGGCGGCACTGACAGGGCCAACACAGGCCTCCATGCCCATCCACCAAGGACCTTAATCTCTGAGTCAGGGCAACAGGAGGACACGCCTGGGGGAGGGTCCAAAGGCCACCTGCACCCCAGGGTCCCACCACCTCTCAGAGGCACGGCAGACGGCCCATCTCACCCCAACCTTCCATCCCACCGAAGAGGTCAGGACGGCCCACTCGGCAACTTTGCCTCTTTGTGCACTGGCTTGAGAGGTGTGACCTGCCACACCCCGACAGGCCCTCAGCCTCCAGCGCCTNGGGTCCAAAGGCCACCTGCACCCCAGGGTCCCACCACCTCTCAGAGGCACGGCAGACGGCCCATCTCACCCCAACCTTCCATCCCACCGAAGAGGTCAGGACAGCCCACTCGGCGACTCTGCCTCTTTGTGCACTGGCTTGAGAGGTGTGACCTGCCACACCCCCACAGGCCCTCAGCCTCCAGCGCCTGCCCCCTCCACAGCGGTTAGTTTTAATTAAAGAACTTAAAAAAAAAAAAAAAAAGAAGAAGAAGTCAGCTTACCTTATGGAAAAGGAAAGGTGAGGAGAGGAAGAGAGGGAATGAGGAAGGAAGGAAGAGAGAGAGAAAACAAAATTTGTGGAGGTTCAGGCAGGGAGCGCAAGTCTGCAGCCCGGGACTCAGCGGCTCCTGCCTCGCCCGCCCTGCCCACGCTCACGCCAAGCGGTGCCCCAGGACGGCCGGTGCAGGTTAGAGAAGCAGCCCGGGTCAGATGCCAGGGGCAGGGTCCCTTGCCCCGGAAGAAGGTGGCACAGGCCCCACGGCCGGCTCCGAAAGCTCTGGCTAACCAGCCCTGAAGCGGGGGCTGCCTGCTTAGAGGGACCGGGGAGCCCCAGCAGGTCTGCAGGGGGCACTTTGCTGCTGGGGACATCCCCGGAGACTAGTGACTGGACGGTACATCAGGAAGACAGGCACTAAGACCCAGAGAGATTCAGCGGTTATCCAAGTGGGCCCACTCCCCACCAGTAACATCAGCATCACACAGCCTGGGCCAGCCCCAGACCTCCTGGGTGGGGTCAGTTTAATTGTTCATTTGCTCTGGGGGATCCTGATGCTGTTTCAGTTTGAGAACCACTGATCAAGGTCCCCAGTAGGGTGGCCAGGCCAGTCCCCGGCTGCTGGGCCCCCACCTGCTGATGACCTTTTCCTGTCCAGGTGGCCATTGCCACCCTCTGGGCCTTGTATGGGGACACCAATGACTGTCCCCAGCCAGAGGGCCCTGTGGGGTCATCGGAGGACTGCTACACTGGGCACAGCTTCAGTCCCCAGGCTTCCTCCCCAATAGCCCCCCAATACCCTTGATTTCCTTCTAGGATTCACAGGGCAAAGTTTAATGAAAAGCCGGACTCTTGGCCCCACTCTTATCTGGCAGGCCTCACCCCATGAGAAACACCACAGGATCCCAGTGAGTGAAGGGACCCCAGGCCTTTTCTTGTCCCCCTAGCCTGGCCGCTCTGCTGTTCAACCTCCCAAGGGAGAGGCCTCACTTGGTGAGGCTGGTCTCAGGACCACACCCTGATGCTGGGGCAGCCCTGCTCTGCAGGCCTCTGGGGCCACGACCCACTTCCACTGAGGGGATGCTGGAAAACCTCCCCTGGTGGCAGCCACGTCTGCCTCCCTGTAACTCACCACGGAGGAACCGCCCGGCCCGTCAGATATGGGAACTCCTGAGCCTCCAGGGCCAACAGCCTGACTCCTGAGCAGCAGGCCACTTCTGCTGACCTCACCTCTCTGCTCCCTTCCCCACCTCCAGTGCGCAGGGAGGGCGCCACCGCCCCTGAAGTGGGGGTCATGCTGTGGTCACAGAGCCTAGGGACCCTGTCTGTGCTGGTCAACCAGCTGGCCGGACAGGCCTGGAGGAAAGTGGTGTCCACCCCATCTGGAAGGCACTTGTCATGAGAGCTGAGCAGGTGAGCAAACTGACCCCCAGCCCCCAAGTTAAGGTGGGCGGTTGGGAAGAGTCATCTCCCAGTGCCACACAGCAGTGATCAGTGGTGCTCCCAGCCAGCTCTTCAAAACCAACGCAGGCCAGTGCCAGTCTGAGAAGTCCAGCCGGGGCCAGCTCAGGGCCCTGGTGGAGGTGGAGTCAGCTGTGCCTTGGGCTTCCCCTTGGGCAGGAAAGGGGGCCCGTGGGTCAGAGCCTGGGTGGAGGCAAATGGAGACCCTGGGACAGGCCTGGGTCTTAGGAGGGTCCCCTTCAGTCCCTGATTCTGTCAGAACCCACATTCCAGACCATGCTATTCAAGACAGTGCCGGTTCCGCTCCCTAAAAGCCATCCCTCTGGGGACACAGACCACACCGCGGCCCAGGCTCTGGGAAGCCTGCAGCAGACACCTGTTCTCTGAACTGACTCCCACATGCTCCTCCCTGGGAATCCCCAGACCTCCGTGTCTGGGCACACAGCTGCCTCCATCCTGACCACAGCTCCTGTCCGCCACATTTCCTAGAAATTCACATCTCTGGCTGAGATCAACCAGGATCCTGTTGACTCCCATCTACACTAGCGGTTGAAGGCATAGGGAGCTTCTTCGTGTCTTCTCAAGTCAAATCCATTACTATGCGGCAGGAACTGAGGTGAGCCAACTAGGCATCCGAGACCCCCGGGGAGACAAGCAGAGCCCTCCGCCCTACCCCGCCCTGGGTCCTCAGGGCCACGCCATCACTGAACCCCAGCAGTTTGGCTGAGTCTCCTCTCGGTGAAGGCCAAGTGGGACCAGCCAGGATGCTCTGATGAACTGCAAGAGATCTACAGACGCCCAGTCTTCTGCTGGCCGAGCGCTCTATGTCACCCCAGAGGCCATCATACACAGAGAAGCAATGTCCCTGGGGCTGAGCCCCCTCACCCGCCATGTCTGCTGGGTCCCGCACATTGGCTGAGGTGGGCTGCCCTAGCAGGGTTGTGAGGGCTCAGCCCACAGGGCCCAGCCGTTACCTCATCCCCTAGCTCGTCACTCACGGACAGCCATGCTGGGCTTTGTCCACATGCATGGGCCACCCCAGGACACAGCGGCCCTGGGCGCCCAGGGCGGAGCCGCACATGCTCGCGGCCTCATGCACCGACGCCCCACATCCACTTGCAGGCAGCGGGCAGTGCAGGCGCGAGCCTCGGGCAGAGAGCGGCTCAGAGGCGCCTGCCTCGCTCACCGCCCTCGGTCTTCATCAGGAGCCCCTAGTCTCACCGTTCTCTGCTCCTCTGCCCCTCCTTCCCCCCAGGTGCTCCAGAAAGGCCCAGAAAATGAAGCTGACTCAGGATAGCCCCTGAAAGGCCGGCCCACTGGACCTGTCCGCTGGGCTCACAACAGGAGTGTGGATCCTCCTACCCAGGATGGCCCTGCCCTGAGCGCCCCAGGAGGCAGCACTTGGGGTCCTCTGGGTGGGCAGGCTGGCCTGCGCATCCTGCAGGGTCAGGGGAAAGAGCCAGGCTGGACATGTAGGGAAGAAAGGGCCTAGGCCTGGGAGTGGCTGGGCATCTGCCCTGTCCCAGCAGACACTTGAGGCAGCGGCAGGAAAAGAGGGCTTCTTCTAGCCACACGACCCCATCTGGGGAGCACCTGGTTGGCCCTCAGCTGCAGCTCCGCCCCCCTAAGCTCGTGCCACCCTCGGCTTGGGTTGGGGCCGTGGGCCCCTTAGGAGGTCTTGGGGTCTAGCCTCATGGGGTCTAGCCTCATGAAGTCTGGCCAAGGTCACAGTCGGTGACTCCCTGGCGGGGTCTGCCCTTCACAGACAGGGGCAGCAGATGGGCGGACTCTGCCGCTCCCCTCAGGGGCGGGGGGATGAGGTGAGGGGCCTCATAGAAGGAAACCAAGAGGAGGCCTTCAGTCATTCTCTGGGAGGTCGAGGGCCACGACTTGGGGCTCACAGGGCAGGCATACGTGGTCAGTACAGACCGCTGGCCTCATGTGGAGTATGAGTGGCCAGGAGCACAGCGCGTGTCCCTGAGGGCAGGTAGGGGCCAAGCTCGGGGTGGACGGGGATGGCGAGCGGGCTCTTGTGGGCCCGAGTCTCTGCCCATGCCCTTCTCCCCAGGGTCCCCATTCGGGATTCAAACCCCCCAGCAGCAGCCCCAGAAAATAGGTTTCCTGTCTTTCTAAACAGGCTCTTGACAGACAAGTGGGGAGTGAGCCTCAGAGAGCAAAGGGCTCAGACCAGAAGTGGAGTGGGGGTCTCCCGACCCCCAGACTCAGAAATCAGGCCAGGGGAATTCAGTCAAATGCACGCAGGGTGACACGGCTTGGGGTCACCTCGGTTGGCCCCTCCTGTAACAGGCGAGGCTGCTGGGACATGGGTGCTGGCTCCCTGCCCAGGGTGGGGGCTCTGTGGGCGTGTGTCCACGGCGGGAGCAGGGGCTCCCGGGGTCTCTGGGGTGGCTCTCAAGGCCCTGCTGGCGGCTGCGTGCAGCGAGGGGAGCTGCATGCCGACAGGCGGGACGTCTACCTTGTTCCACCAGCCCCATGGTGGTGCCGGAGGCCGCGGTGGACATTGTGGCCGGAGCGGTGGTCTGTCTGCCCACTGTTAGCACCGGGTTAGAGACGAGGGGAGGGGCGGACACAGACGAGGGGCGGGCGAGGTGAGGGAAGAGAAGAGACAAAGGAAGCAGAAGAAGATTAGAGTCAAGGTTTAGGTGACGGGTGGTTCCAGAACCCCTTTCACAGGAGCGTGAAAACAAGATGGAGACCGATTGACATTGGGAAAAGCATTTGCCTCCTTTCTCCTTGGAAAACCCCAGTGGGGCCTTCCCGGTGCCCGGCCGGGCGTGCGACAGGACACATCCTATTAGTATTGGTGTGACAGCATGCCCCCCGGCCTGGCAGCACAGGATCACAGCAAGGTAACAGGATGGGGCGGGTGCCGATGCAGACGGACAACGAGGACGACCACAGACGCTCCCGCGCTGGCATCGCGGGCGACAGACAAGCCACAGGAGAGCGAGGGGGCGGCAGCCCCGCCTGGGGGACGTTGTCCCCGCCGCCTGCCCTGTCCCGAGGCCTCAGGGTCGCCGACAGACCCTCGGAGCGGCCGCACGCCCCCAGCCCTGCCCACCCTTCGTGCCCAAGCTGGCGGCCGCCAGCCAGCGTGTCCGGAGCCTCCTCTCGCCTCCCCTCTCCCAACACAGAACGTGTGCTCAGAGGATTCAGGACAACAACGAGGCCACAGAGGTGCCGACCAACGCCTGGACAGACACACGGAACTGCGGCCCGCCGGCGGGCAGCTCAGACACAGACCCAACACGCAGGGACGGGCCCTCGGGGCCCCGGCCAGAGCCCAGGCCTCCTCTGAGGCCCAAGGGTCTCAGAGGGAGGAAGGCCGGGCCGGGCCGGGCCGGCAGCAGAGGACGGGACTGTGGGGGCAAAGACGGGGCAGGCGGCTGGTGGCGGGTCAGTCCCCAGGCTTCCCGCCGCAGGCCTGCTGCTCCTGGAGATGGCTGTTCTCACCTGAGAAATTCCGTGTGGCCAGCATGGTGGTGAGGATCGCACCCTGGAGAGAGACACACGGCTGAGGCCAGGCAGGGACTCCCACTTCCCACAACCCCCGGACCTGGGCTCAGGGGCTCTTAGAGAGCCAAGAGTTCTACACGCCCACCAGCTGCGCCCAGACAAGTCACCTCATGCAGAATTAACAGTGACCTGTCCTGGGCCCTAAACTATCCCCCAAACCAAGCTTCTAAAGTGCTTCAAGACCCCTGGGGGCACTGAGGCTGGCGGTCTGCCTCTCCCCACAGCCTTCCTCTCCCTGAGAGGTGCGTGCATAGCAGCCAGGGGCCTGGTCAGGCCTGAACACTTGCCCTCAGCACAGAGCAGCCTGTGGGCAGGACGGGCCTGGTGCCCAGTGGCCTCCTTGCCCAGGGCCCCTCCCTCCTGCCCCTCTGAGCAGCAGAGCTTGGCTGCTCTCCTGACCAGAAGTGCCCCGGGTCAGAAGCTTCTCAGCTCACTCCCACCCAGGCAGCACGGCCGACCACAGGGCATGCCTCCCAGCCCCTGCCACAAGGGAGCCCTAGGAACACCTCACGGGCAGCGTGGGGGACTGAGGAGGGGCCAGCTGACGTCTGGGCACCTTGGGTGGCACTGCCATGGAAGGGACCAAGTCCACCTGGCACACCTGGTCTGAGATAACACCAACCAGCAGCCTGTCCTGGGCGGCTAGGACCCCTGCCAGGCCTGCTGGGACCCCTTAGCCACCCCCAGTGTGGGGCTCTCGGCCCCTCTGGGTACGTGAGCACGTGAGCGTGGCAGGGCACCCCGGCCACACACTGGGGTCCGCGTCTCACCTTGAGCTTCCTCCGAGCGTTGAATTTTTTCAGGCACTCCACGGTCTCCTGCCTGTGCATCATGGAGGCCACAGTGGAGCGTTGCTGTGGGGAGGGAACGAGGGAGGGCGTTACTGCAAGGAGCCCCGAGGGGCATCAGCTGTGTCCCCAGGGGGGGCTCAAAAGAGGGGAGGTCAGGGAGAGGCTCAGGGCAGCAGCACGCCTGGGGCTGCTGTGCAGCCGGAGGCCACCTGTCCCCACTGCCTGCCTAATCTCCCAGTCCATCACCTCCTATGGCCGTCCACTCCACCTGTCCCCACCACCACCTGGCCCTCAGCCTCCTTGCCACTCCATCCCCTCACGCTAGACGGCACCTCCTCTTCTCATGGAGCTCCTGTCCTCCCAGGGACTGAGGCCTTTAAATCACCAGCACGTCCCAAGCCACATAGCCCTCAGGAGACCACAGGACCAACCCACTGGATTTGAGGAGAGGGCCCAAGGTCAACATGCTAGCGGGTGGTCCGGGGCTGGTGAGACTTACGCAGACCCACGGGTGCTTCAGCGCCTCATGTGCCGTGATGCGCTTGGCGGGGTTGATGGTCAGCATCTGGTTGATGAGGTTTTTGGCTTCGGGAGTGACTGTGTCCCACTCAGGGGACGGGAACTAGAAAGGAAAACCAGGCACAGGGGAGCCTGAAGCCCCCTCCCCAGACAGGAGACAGAATTCTCCAAAGGGCCCCAACTGAAAACAGGGGTGTCACCCCACACCCTGCCTCTGCCAGCCTGCCTCCCCCAGATGGGGAGGGATTGGGGGTCCTGGCACTCACGTCATAGGCTCCAGCCTTGATCTGCTGGTACAGCTTGTGCTGGTCCTCGTCCCAGAAGGGTGGGTAGCCCACGAGCAGGATGTACAGGATCACCCCTGGGGAGAGCCAAGAGCCCAGGGCCTCACGCTGCTGCCCTCACTGCCCACGCCCAGCAGCCCAGCGGAGCCCACCAGTACAGCCACACACCAGTCACATGCTGCCACAGGGCGTCTGGCGTGTGATCCCAGGATGGGAGTCAGATGCCCAGGCCTGGTACTTAACAGCTACAGGACCCTCAGCTAGTTTCTCAACATTGGCTAGGGTGGGGGTCGCTGCCCAAAGCCAGCAAGTCCCATGAGGACACTGGGGTCCTCAAACGCCCCCTCCTCTCCATCCCCACAGCCAGCCTCAATCGGTGTCCCTCTTTGGAGACCCTCATGTTTGCAGAATGGCATAAACAGCTCCTCTGTCCCCTGACCCTACTTCACAGGGAAGGCCCGAGAACAGCCCCCTCCACTGCACTGACTGTCGGGGAGACACCCCTGGCAAGAAGGCAGCCCTGCCAAGGTGGTGCACACAGCCCCCGCCCCTCCAGTATCCATCCACCATCCAGGCACTTGCTGCCCCTTCTCCAGATTGCTCTGCCGAGCGCAGGGCGGGCAATGGGGTGGCAGGCTTCTCGGCAACAGCCAGAGTTGTGTTAGTAATTCCGGTCTGGGTGGGGAGGGTGTTCCCAGCTGGGGGCAGCCAGGTGTGGGTCTGGTGCAGTGCTTGTGGGCGCAGCCCCACCTCGCCCAGCACACCAGCCTCACCGCACGCCCAGATGTCCACCGGCTTGCCGTACGCCTCCTTGCGCAGGACCTCTGGAGACAGGTAGCCCGGCGTGCCAGCAAACCCTAGCACGAGGGGAAAGGGTGGTGTGAAGGACCACAGGGGCGGCCAACACCCCCGCCCTGTCCCCTGGCCAGCCAGCCAGCCAGGTACTCACCAAACCATGCCTGCTGGTCCCCCTGCACCTCGATGGCCAGGCCGAAGTCTGCCAGCTTCACTGCAGCCCCTTTGCACTTGCTGGCCAGGAGCAGGTTCTCGGGCTGTGGGTAAGGTGAGCAGCCCGAGGGTGTGGGGTTTACACCCAGGGGTGTCACCGGAGGGAGGGGGACAGAATACCCCTGGGCAGACAGGGGTGCACAGGTCCCCTGACCACATGGGTGTCTCCCAGCATGGCTGACACCTCTGGCTTGAGCACACCCCAGAGCCTGCACCCCACAGTCTCTGTCCCCCACTCACCAGGGGCAGGGACGTGAGCCCTAGAGCTGAGGGAAGCTGGCTCTCAAAGCGCAAGCTTGTGAACTTAGGGCGCTGGGACCAAAACAGCACACCCTGGAGGCCCCAGCAGGCCATGCGGGGCCCAGACCCCCGCTGTAGGGGGGCTGCCCTCCCCCCGACCAAGGCTGGCTGCACAATGAGAGTGGCTGCTGGAGGGTTCAGGCACTTCCTGCAGGACGGAGTCTCTCAAAGGGCAAGGAGGAACAACCAAGGGCCCCCGCAGCCCGAGCAGAGTAGGACATTCAAGTCCCACCAGCCCTGGGCTGGCTGCTCACAGGAGGGGAGGGTCCCGTGCCGACCTCCCAGCCTCGGGGAGCAGCGCCCTTGCTGGTGCCGGAAGAAAGGGTATTCATCCCTGTCCCACTGGGGTGCCCAGGAGGCTGCTGCCCCGTGACCGGGAACACTTGGCCTGAAGGCCCGAGGAGTTCCCTGCGAGCTGCATCTTGCATGCTAGGCTCCTCCACCCCAGCCTGTCCCACCGGCCTCGCCACCTCCCAGAGGGCAGCGCTCAGAGCTCAAAGCCACTAGACTTCCTCATCCCTGGCTGCCCGGGGCTCTCCCGGCCCTCAGCCCCTCACCAGGCCACCCTCCCGACAGGAAAGTCTGCTGACACCATGCCGCCCACCTTAGCGCCACCAAGAAAGACAAATGCCGCCAACCAAACTGAGTTAAGCTGCTTGGACACCAGGGGCGTGAGGACAAATCGTGGGGCATAGATGAAGCATGCCAGCCCATGAGGCAGAAACCAGAGCTTCTCCAGGCCCCACACAGCTGGCGGTCGAGGCTCTGTCACTCCAGGTGACACTTGCTGGGGATACTCAGCCCCGTCTGCCCAGCACGGCCGGGAGGCCCCTGAACACCTTGATTTTTCCAGTGTGAGTGGGGCAGGGGGACCCCTATCTCCCCATAAACCCCACACCAAGAAGTCTGAAATAAACACAACATTGCAAATCAACTATACTTCAAGTTTTAAAAAATTGTTTTTTTTTTTAAAGAAGTCTGAAATACTATGGGCTAGGGGCTGCAGCTGGGGGCTTGACCCAGCTTCTACAGATCAGATTCCCCCCACCCTAAGGAAATAAACCAGCATTCTTAGGCTTCCCAGGTGGCGCTAGTGATAAAGAGCCCCCCCACCAGTGAAGGAGACATAAGAGATGAGGGTTCAATCCCTGGGTCAGGAAGATCCCCTGAGGACTAAATGGCAACCCACTCCAGTATTCTGGCCTGCAGAATCCCATGGACGGGGAGCCTGGTGGGCCACAGTCCATGGGGTCGCACAGAGTCGGACACAACTGAAGTGACTTAGAATACCTCTCTGGGAAGAAGGAGCTAAAGGAACCTAGTCCCTGGGAAGAGCTGGGCAAGAAGGCTCCTCCCTGGGAGGAGACCCAGCTGGGTTGCACAGGGATGTTCCCACCCTCAGGCTCCACCCTGAGAACAGGAACACTGCCGGGCCACCAGGAAAACCAGCGCAGGATCCCACCGCCACCCACACACGAGGGCGGTCCGGGGACGCCTGGGATGCAGGCTGGTCCTGGCCACCAAGATGGCACCAAGATGGCACCAAGCCCCTCTGCTCGCTCCACCCTCCACATCTTGGATGAGAGGAGACCCACCACAGTACTGCTTCTGGATGTCTGTCTCGGCCGAGATAACAGAGGCCTCTCTAGAGGAGGAGGGACAACCTGCTCCCCCCAACACCTAGTGGGAGAGAGGAGACCAACTGGCCCTAACCCCTTTTTCTTTTTCTCAGCAAGGATTCTGTGTGCCCTCAGGCCACATCTGGGCTGGGGAGAGCATCCATCTGCACTGGAGCTTTGGGCTCCAGGTTTGTTATTCATCATGAGGTCCAGGATGAAGGAGGGATGCGTGTCCTCTTCCCTACAGCCCCGCCTCCCAGAGGCCCCTGAGTGAGGCCCATGCAGACAAGACACAGAGCAGAGGGGCACCCACAGGACAGGCAGTCAAGGGGGGAGCCTGGGCAGACCCATGAGAGGACAGGGGACCACACAACCATGCAGAGTGAGAGCGGGGACACATGAGGGCACAGGGAGGGTCCCAGGCCTGCTCCTGGTGGGACATCCCCCCAAGAGCAGCTCCACAGCATCAGCTCACACACACACACACCTCTGGGTAGCCCCAGAAAGATGTCACTCCATTCAGCCCTAGCACCCACGAGAAGGTTGGTCTCAAACCCCACCAGCAGGGATGCAGGCCCAGGGGTCCCCCCACCCCCTGCAAAATTGACCCAAACTCAGACTTGGAGAAAGCTGGGTCAAAGAAAGGAGGAGAGACTGAGAGGAGGAGGAAGGGGGAGGCGGAAAGGCAGGAAGGAGGAAGGGGGAGGTGGGAAGGCTGCAGCTCCTCCTGAGGATCCCTCCCACCACAGAGAAGCCTGTGGGTGACAACCTTTGTTTTAAATGATTTGCAGTTTGCCCAGAGCTGAGCCAAGGGCCACAGAGACGAGTAGAAAGGACTGGAAGTTTGAAGAGACCAAACTGGCCCCTCACCTCCTGCTCCCAAGGCATCAGCCCCACCTGCGGGTACATTCTCTGTGTCCCTCCTGCCAGGTCCGAAGCTCAACTGGAGCCCAGAAAGCGAGACCCTGTGTGGACATGTGCTACTAGGCTGATTCTTGACAACTGTCCCCTCTCAGCCCTGAAGCCTAGAGGCATTGGGAGGTATGTGTACAGACACATGCATGCATGCACACACACAAACACACATGCACACACACACAGTCTCACACACATGCATATGTACACATGCTCACACCTACACACATGTCCATGTGTGCACACAGACCCACATTCTCACAAGCATGCACCTTCAAACACAAACACATGCACACACACACTCATATGTGCCAATGCACATGTGCACACATGCACACATACACATGTTCTCATAGGCACACACCTTCACGCAGAACCACACGGGAGCACACATATGCAAACATCCCCCGCACACACGTGTCTTCTGGGGCACTGCCTACCCCCGAGCCTCCCCTTAAACACGACATGCAATTACAGACGACAGACACCCGGCACAGAGCGGGGGGGAACTCACCTTGAGGTCCCTGTGGACGACCCCCATTTGGTGGCAGTGGAGAACCGCCTCCAGGATCTGCTGGATGCAGTGACTGCAGCAAACAGCAGGCGCATTAGTGCGGATGGCCCCTGAGGAGTGGGCGGGGTGCAGGAGAAGGGTGCTGTGTGGGAGTGGTGGGGTCTCCAGCCCAGTGGGGGCCCGGGGGAAGCAGGAAATCAAGGTGCTGCCAGCCACATGGGAGATGAGACGCTGACTAGGAGGGGTCTCTAGGGCTCCCTCTTCACCCTCAAGGGTCAACACAAGGCATGCCCTCCCCTCTAACCAGGCCCACAGAGGAAAGATGCCTGACCCCACTGCACTCCACCCCAGGCTCATGCTGGCCATGCCTGGCCCTGAGCTGGGTGCCCTTGGGGAGGGAGGCCAGGGCTGAATCTACAGCCTGCAAGGCAGGCTGGAGACCCAGACAATGGGAGGGGAGGGGAGAGGGCAGGCCAGTGCCACTATGCAGGGGTGATGCCCTGGGCACCAGTGCCCCTCTCTGTTCTGAGGCTGTGCTAACCTGCAGTCACCAGCACACGTGTGTGAGAGTGGGTGTCATTTCATTAAAATAAACTTCACGTCCACGCTGGCTGCTGGCTGCCATGCTAGACAGCTCAGCTCCATAGCAGCACTGGGGTCGCTGGGGGCAGCCTGGCACTATCCAGGGCCCCGAGCCAGGGGCTTCCTTCCAGATTAGGGAGGAGTCCCAAGCCTTCAGGGGCATCACTGGTTGGAGAGAAAGGTCCAGGCTCTCCCCAGGCACCTCCCACACCTGGGCTTCAGCAATGGCCCTAGACATCAGACCCAGGTGCCTCCAGACCGAGATGCTTCAGCCCCAGTGACGTGCACCTGACTCCTCTAGGTGGTTGGGAAGTGTCCAGCTGCCCCCAGAGGCAGGCACAGCCCCCTGGGGTTCCACAGCGCTCCTGGAACATTACCAGCCACCAGAGATAGGCGTGCCACAGGCTGCCATAGCCCATCGCCAGGGTCTTGGCCCCAGCCCCTCTGGTGGGGGCGAGGGAGGCACAGGTGGGACTGCTCCTGCCGTGGCTAGACCAGGGAGGTGGCTGAAGGTCAGCTGCAGGGATGGACTTTGTTTTCCTAACAGCAAACTCAAGAGAAGGGATAGAAACCAGGAGAAGGGACAAGAAACCAGACCATGTTCTCAAACAGCTCTGACCACAGAGCAGGTGGTCTCTACCTGCTAGAAAAGTAACCTGAGTGTCCAGCCTGAAGACACCTAGACCCCAGAGTCCTAGTGATGATGGATTGCCTGAGGTTATGGGGTCAGAAGGAGCTAGGCCCAAACCTGTCGGTAACAGTCCCCCAGCAGCCCCTCCCCTCAGATGCCTCTAAGGGCTGGAAACCGCACCCCCGCCCCAAGCTCTGAGCTCTCCTGTCCCACCTGCTCCCAGGGCCTCCCTCCCTGCTTCTGTCCCTCCCACCACGCTCTCATCTGTCAGCCTCGGTCTTTTGTGGTCATCCACCCTCATCCCTGTATCCCCAGCTCCACATCCAGCCACTACCAGTCCTCCCGAGACTGTAGACATGGGCTCAGCCCCTCCAGGCTGCCCCATCAGCCTGGGGCAGCCTGCAAGTTCATCCAGGGGCCTCTTTCCTCGTGGGCAGAGCTCAGCCATGAGGTCTGGGGAGCTCCTCTGAGGTCAGGACAGGCCACTAGGTGGAGGCAGAGGCCAGAGGAAGCCCCAGTGTTTGCAGTTGAGGCCACTGAGCCGGGGCCCTGGGGCAGGGGCTGCTGGCTTTCCCAGTTCCTGGCAGTCTGAGCCCTGGGGAGCCGTGCTGCGGCATCACTGCATCCTCCTGGAGCTCAGCCCTGAGTCCCTGGACCACCTGCTCACTGCAGCACCCCCCACCACCCAGGGATTCAGGGACCCTCAGGTCGACCAGCTCCTGCCTGTGCTGGTGTGGCCAGACCCTGGTTCTGCCCCTGGGGGGTGTTCACCTGAGCTGTGTTCCCTGCCATCCATGTGGAACCCCAAGCCTTCCTCCACACCATCAGCAGTCCTCACAGCCATAGGCTGTAGTCCCCTGGGCCACTGGCCACTCCTTGAAAGCCCTGGATTGACCTGGCTCCAACCTCAGGCCTGCTGAGACCCCTGCAAGTCTTGATGTTAGCTTTGGGTCAATCCCATCTTCTTTCTTCACCCTCATGACCTTGCCTCCGCTCTCAACCTCAGGACACTCTCTAGACCTTCCTCCGTGTGGAGCGAGCTCAGGGCTCCCACGTCGTCCCCCTGCAGTCACGTGGCGGCCCTGCGCTCTGGGTGGCGTGCATCTCTGTACTGGACTGTGGCCTCTGTAACCGCAGAGGCATGTTAGTTCTCTCCTCTCATTGTGTCCTCGGCCTTGCAGGAAGGTTTCTTGGACCCGGGAGGTACCTGCCGCAGCACCAACTGATACATCGGCTCAGATGTGGGTGGGCGGTGCCCTCTGTCCTCCTCCACGTCCCCTCCTGAGGATTCAGGGCTCCAAACTCGTGGCAGGATGGGGTGACTATACCTGCTGAGCCAGCACCGGTCTGCATCTCTCCCCGGGCACCCCGGGACTCAGCCCAGCCGCTGAAATCAAGCCCCACAGTTCTGACACAGCCCTGTCCGCCCATCTCGCGAGCCCCGCCCCAGAGAAAACTGCAGGTATGCCCCTTCTCACAGCCCACGTAGCAGTGCCGGCCTGTCTCCCAAGCCTTTTCTTCACAGCATCTCTGGGACTGACGGGCAAGTGGCCTCCACAGCCAGCAGGTAGACAGGATTCTCATGAGCCTGGAGAGCAGCCCATTCCGGCAGCCCACCCTCCAGGGACCCCTGGAGACCACTCCTGGCGCCCTTCTCAGCCTGCTCCCACCCTGGCCTCCAGTCTGAGACCAGGGCCTTGGGGAACATGAAACTGACTGGCCCGTCACGAGGTCCCTTCTGCCTTGCATTTACATTATACCATCTTCCCATGAGGACTCCTTTCAAACGAAACAGTTTAGAAAGTCACTTTGTGGTCAGAATTGCTCCCCAGTGTCATTCCAGATGCTGGCCGGTCCTGGACATTATTCTCCTGGTTCCAGGCTCTGCTGTTACCTGGGATATAATCCTTCCTCTCCCTTCCTCTTCCTCCTCCTCCCTCTCCCTCTCTCCTCCCCCTCCTTCCCCAGGGTCAGCCAGCATTCTTACACACACACCCCCCAAGCACCTCTCATGAACCATACTGTTTTCAGGGTATTTTAAAAAATGGATTTGAACTTTGCTTTCCCAGGTTTGAAAAAAAAGACCCCTCATTTTCCCCACAAACTCCAAAATAAAGATTCTGCTTTCTCTTCAAAGGAATCCCCAGCCTTCTTGGTTAGAAAAGCATTCCGAAAAGCAACTCCTGCCTTGTGTCCTCGTCCTCTAGAGATGTGACACTTCAGGAATTCATCAGATGGTCAGATCTGAGCAGCATGGCCCCAGACAGGGCCCTGGAAGAGGGTGGGAGTGCGAGATGGGGGCCAGACTGCATCGTGGTTAAGGAGGTGCCCACCACCCTGGCCAGGCCTCCAGGGCTCCAGTTTCAACACAGCCCAGATCCCTTTCAGAGGAAGTCCCCAGGGGAAACACCCTCCCAGAGAGGGAGAAAGCCTTTACCCCTCCTTTCTGCCAGAGCTCCTGGTGATGCCCGTGGGTGACCCACCCACATGGGCATCATCCACATCACTCTCTCAGGCCCTCCTGCCCATAAGCTAAGCACCAACACAAAGGTCAGACACAGTTCCAGGGGCCAGGATTCCCGGTGAAAACGACAGCCAGACATATGGGTTTAATGAATGGGGCTGGCTGGGAGGGATCCCCAAGAGCAGCTGCCTCTCACCCTCTTCCTCATAGTGGAGGAAGGTGGAGCCTAGGAAACTGAGCATTTTTTGGTGAGGGGGGGCCCAAACCCCAGAGAAGCCTCCATAAGAGGCCCAGGGAGGAAGATCCAGATCCCTGCCACCTGGACGGGCAGGAGGGAGCCACAGAATTGGAGGGGTGGGGAGGGGTGGAAGGGGGGCATCACTGGAGTAGATGAGGCCGGGAGGTGAGAGTGGGCAAGGGTGGAGATCCAAGGACGAGGTGTTGGGGGATTGGGGGACGTGGAGTGCGGAGGTAGAGGTGGGCACAGGGACCTCCCAGCCAAAAGCAAGGCTCCGCTGTGGGTCACATCCCCTCTCCAGCAAGACCATCCCCAACAGAGTTCAAGAAAGTGCCAGGCCCCAGGCCGTGCTCCGTGGTGGGCGCTGAGGACTAAGGAGCCCTGGTAGGATGCTCCAGGAGGGGGAAAAGAGAACAGCTAAGGTAAGCCCTCCAGCACCCCCGAGGCAACTGGGGGGCAGCGGAGGCAGAACCGGAAGGCAGCCCTCCTCATCTGGGTTCTGCCCCAAGCCGTTCCCAGGCTGTCATGAAAAGTGAGCGCCCTTCTTCAAGAAGCCTCAGGAAAGCAGCCAGTACGCTTGTAACCTCAGGAGCCAGAGCCCTGACCGGCCGCCCCACTCCACCACAGACCCCAACACCCCTCGCAGCGCCCACCAGGCCCCTGGCCTCCTGCTGCCCAGGTGGGGGCCTGGGTGACACCAGAACCCACTCCCACCCTCTCAAGGGGGCTCAGGCTGTCACCGACAGGCAATTGTCTGGGGTTGCGGAAGCCGGTCACAAACAGCTACTCATTAAAATAATGTTGATTAGAAAGGGAATACATATTCATTAAAGCCCCAGCAGCCTCACTGCAGACAGCATGTCTGAAAACATCAGTCCTTTTCAACTCCCCGTGAGGGCTGATAAAGTCCCTTCACCCCCCACCTCAGGCCCTGGCTTCCTGCTCACTGCCCCCCAGGGAGCCCAGGAAGGAGGGCCAGTGGGTACCTTTCCCAGCAGCCCAGGCCCCCACGGCCTTCCCTTTCTGCCTTCAAGGTAACCCTGGGAGGATGTCACAGAAAGGGGTTCCTGGCCTGTCTTGGGCAAAAGCATTTGGAAACTGTGAGTCTCCACGGGGAAGGCCTTGGTCAGACGTCCTAGAGGGGCAAGAGGAGGCCCACCACCACTCTCCGTCTGCTCTCCCCCCACCACCCACCCCAGGGTC